>BQKN01062209.1:0-27344 GCA_022839385.1 Asparagus kiusianus
GGGAAAGGGGAGGGATTTCGTTTGTATTTATAAGAAAGCTTATTACAAACTAGATCAATCTGAATTACAACAGAAGCGGAGGGAATGCCCTCCTTGTTTATATTCGTGGGGACTTTACGGTAGCTACAGGATGCTTCGCCCGGTGCTCGCGCCGGGTCTGCTTCCCTTGGACGGTTCGACCGAGGTTGTTGGAGAGCTTCAGTACTCAGTAGAAGCTCTGGGTGAAGGAGTTCGAATCCTCTAGTTCGCCGGCGATCGGAGCTCGGACCTTGGAGGTTCTTCGGTTGGTTGATCGATTCTCCTCTTTTTTTTTTTTGATCTATCGCCCTTCTCTCGATCGATCTTTATTTAGGTTGCTGTAGGAAGCTCTTTTAAGTGGGAGAGGGACAGTTCGGTTGTCCCTTGAACCATGGGATGTGACCATACACTGTTCAAGGACATCCTATTGTCCCCTGTACAACAAACGGTTGCTTCTGGGGCTACAGGTCGCGTCACGTCGTATAGGAGTGGGAAAGCCCCTCCTCGTACTCGTGACAGCGACTGCCAGGTACTCGAGTAGATTTGGATATCTCATCGAACGCCGGTGGCTCTGACCCTTCGCTCGGGGCGCGGCGCGCTGCATTTATGTGGATGCAGACGGCTCTGGCACCCGTCCGTTCACTGGTGCGGCGAGGTACCGAATGACCTTCCGGCGGTCCTGGGGCGTTGTGCCTCTCTCCTCCCCCTATGTTTGAATAGGGGCGGGGGAACAGGCGTTGCGTGTCTGAACGAGCTTCGGATGGCTTTCGGCGCGTCATGGCCCTGGCCCTCCTTCCTAATGGGTGAGGTGACCTGCATTTATGAGAATGCAGGTCGGTCCGGCGTCTGTCCCGTTCGCTTGGATTACGGGCGGACGTCGGACGGACTTGGGACACTGTTCCCCCCTCCTGTCGCATCGTGGGAGATAGGGGAGGCTTGTCCCTGGAAACCCGGCTTTCGGCTTACGCAGGCAGACGTGGCTCTCTGCAAGTGGCTTCGGCACACGAGGGCGGGTTTGAGCACTCTCCTGGCGGGCGGATTTGGTTGTGAGGGCGGATTCATCCTGCTGGCGAATCCCTGCGATCTGGCGTATGCGGCCAGAGTGGGGCGTTCGTGTGCCAGCGAACCCGCTTAGTGGCCTAAGAGAAGGTGGTCCTGTTCTGTGGGCGAATTCGTTCGCTAATCTGCCGCGGTAGTTTTTACCGTCTACAAGACCCCCTTCAAAGTTTTCAGACCAAAACCGACTTACGTGTGGTCTGGAATACTTTGAATAAAGACGTTTTGGGACCAGGTGCATTAGGATTTTTAGCAAACCCTCAGCTATCAACGGGTTTGATTTGCCTTTACCGATCACCGTTTGAATCGGGCTAGCCATACTATTCCCCTCAGTATGATGAGTTGTCGAGTAGTTTCCCTTAGGCTTAGTGCTAAGATTTCTACTCTGACCCTTAGCCGCCTGGGGCGCGGGTCTAAACGAAACCACTTTGATAGTTCCTAGATTTTGGGCAAACCGCCTGTTTCTCAAAGGTGTATGAGTCGTGCAGGCGAAATTAGGACTTGATGGCGAAATTTTGAAAGACTTACGGAGTTCATTCAAGTTTTCGCCGTCGGGACCCTTTCCTTAGGCGAAATCAGGCCTATCGTGAATAGGCCACGTGCTCGCCTGCAGGGCTTCGTGTCTTTCCAGCTAAGGCGGAGTGGCCTTGTCACGATTTGACAACTCGACTCCGCTCAACGCGCCTCGTCTTGATCGTGGCCGTGGTTTTCGAATTCAACCGTTGGATGCAACCGTCGATGAGGGTGATCTGGGCCGTCGAATTCGATCGTGGCCACGTTTTCCCGTTCGAGGGCAGTCGTGGCCACGTGGGCAATCTTCCCCTTTTTTAAACCCGCTGTTTTCCTCCTTTGGGATTCACCGTGCTCTTGAATCTTGAAAGAAACTTCTAAGACAAGAATTCCCGCCCCATCTTTCAATGGCTCCAAAAACTAGGAAGCGCAAAGTGAGAGGTGCAGGCCCTGGAGGTTACTCCGATCGTCTCTCCGCCGGCATGCCCGCCAGTGCTCCGGAGTCGTGCTCAGGTACGTCGATAAGTTTGTTGGGTGACTTCGTGTAGGTTCCAGGCGCTGGATTTGGGGAGATGAGCGTCGCTCATTGTCTCGGAATCCCGTCGCTTTTCGGCAGTTTCCCTCAATTTTGGGCAAAGTTAGCCCTACTTGCCCTTAGGGGGGAGGGAGGCGACCTTTCTTTTTGATAGGCGATTCCGTCTGTCTCTGTTTGATGGGCGATTTTGCCCTTTTGGCGGACTTTGTCTTAATCGATTTTCCTTTCTTACAGCGACTTTTTCCGATGAGGCCTTCTCGGAGGGTGTGGCGATTGGCCACGCCGGTGGTACGAACTACACGGCACCCCCTAGATTTCCCTCCTTGGCTCCATTACCCGTTTTCGCCGCCGACAAGCCGGACGGCTTGATAAAGAGGGTCACGGACGGTCACCACCTGACGCTGCGCGAGTTGACGACCGACGCGGCATTGACGGATGATGCCAGGGCAGAGCTGCCGAAACCTCAATTCTTGTTCGGCGACGCCACGACCGACCCCTCTGCCTTGTTGCTCAAGGAGAGCATGTGGTTCCACACGGTAGAAGGGATTCACTACTACCTCCCCAGTATGTCGAGGGGGGTCTCGATCGTTGAGCTGCGATCCCTCGCGGTTCCTCGGGCGATGAATTGGGAGCTTACCCCTACTCAAGACGGGGTCACCTGTGGCGTTTTCACGGGTTCTACCGCTGGATATGGAGTGGATGGCTCATGTAAGCGTGTGACGGGTCTGCGTCCTGGCTTAATGTCTGCTGAACTGCCCGTGGGGGAGTCGATATCAGCGGCGGAGACCTTTCGCCATCGTTTCTTTCGAGTCGGAGGGAGCTTTCCACCAAAGGATTTCAGAGCTCCGGGGTGGGTCTATTCTGCACCCGGCAGCGACACTTGGTGGTCCAAGATCACTGACCGTGTTCTGGCTGAGAACGCCGATCTCAAGAATACGGAGTTGTACGCGGCCATCGAAGCCACGCGGCACGGCTTGCGGATCAACGCTTCTCAGTTCCACAGCATTCTGGAGCTGTATTGTGCGGAAAGCGGCACATTCTTCACCCCCAACGGTGAGCTTGGCATCACCCTTCATGAGATGCACGACGTGTCGGGTCTGCCTCTGGGAGACTTTCCTTACGAGGAGTACGTCCCCGATCAAGCTGAGATCGATCAGCTGTTAAGCCATTCGCCCTCGGCGGTCGAGACTTTGTGGGAGCTACTCTGCCACTACCACATCTGCCTCAGCACCTTGGGGGTAGCAGATCATAAGGGGAAGAAGAAGGGGATCAGCCACAAGAACTGGGCCGATTATCTGTTTCCGGGAAACGACGTCAAGGGGCAGCCTGCCCTCCCATTAGGCGCATGCGACCAGTCCGAAGTGGAGGCGAGGATAGCCGAAGAAGGGGGAACCGTGACTCTCGACCGTGATGAAGGCGGATTTAAGTCTGGTGCCGTCCTCTACTCTTTTCATCATCAGGCGGAGTCACCAATCTCTGGGAAGGCGCTGTTTGCGGGGTACCTCATGTTATGGTTGAAGAGGTGCGTAATCCCTAATCACTCCTTCGAGGCTCTTCCCGTCGAGGTCGTGTACCCGGCGGTTTGCTTAGCTCACGGGAAGTCTTATTCCCTGGTATCGGCGACGATAGCGTGCATCCATCGGGGGCTCCGCACCCTGACGGCTCAGTTCTGTCGCGTGTCGACTGTCGATGAGGGAGAAGAAGAGGTTATCAGGACTCCCAACCCCAGGGTGGGGCTGCCGTACACCTATCTGATGGAGTGGTTCGTATACCACTGCGAGTGCTTGATGAGTGCCCCGTCGACCCTCCAAGGCGACAAGTTTGTCCCGTTCGTCCGGCGCTTGGAGAAGTGCTCCTGGAGGTGCAAGGACATCCCTGATGCAAGGAAGATGCTCTCCCACTTTGGGAATTACAACTTTCGCCGTTCCTTCCCCTATTTCAGTGGGGGCGGATACGGAGAATCTCTCAGGGATGCGCCGACGGCGGACCACTACACAACCCTCCCTCGCGGCGCCTTTCGCTGGTTGGTAAACATCCGGCCAGGGTATCACGTTCTGAGAACGGGCTTGTCGTGCTATCTCGAGCCGTACATCCCCTGCAGGTTCGCCCGCCAGTTTGGGTATGACCAATTGTACGTGGGCAACGTCAATCCCCAACTGCGGTTTGAAGGAGGGCTGGTGGATGGAGCTCGCGGATGGTTCTGGACTCATGCTGGCGGCACCGATGCTCGCTTTGAGTTACCCTCAAAGGATCGTGACTTGCACCATACGTTCTCGTATTGTCGGTGGTATCGAGGCGCCAGCGCTGATCCTACCGACTTCCGGTTCCAGAGTTCGTGCCTGGCGGAGCACAGACGTCACCCAAGAGGAGCTCCTCGACCTTCGAGGCGAAGGGGCCGTGCAACGGCTAGGGAGTTGTTCATGGAGGACCCTGCAGGAGATTCTGAGGGTGAGGGTGTGGGTCCAGACGAACCCGAAGCGCCCGAAACACGAGCTCCTCCTCCCAGTCTTCCTTTAGATTTCCAAGGCGAGCGGAGGGAGCCTGTTGAGTTAACCCGGGTGAGCAAGCGCCTGGAGCAAGCCCGTAGTGCGATTGCTGGGCGTATGGGAGCGCCCATGTTATCTCCGAGCAGTTCGCTGCTCTCAAAACGGCAGCGAGAAGCGGCGGAGAGCTCTAGAGTGGAAGTGGCCAAGAGGGCCCGTGGCGAGGAGACTACGGTGACCACCAGAGCGGCGGCTGGCCGGGCAGGTACCGTCTCTGGGGCGGGAATAGCTCAACCTGCTCCTTCTGCTGCGCCGCAAGTGGCTCCGGCGATTCCGAAGGACACGCTCCCTTCATCGGGAGTGGAGCCACAGGCGGGGGCCTTGACGACTCCTGCATCTGCACCAAGAGGTAATCTTTCGGTGTAATGCTCCTGTGTAAGAAGTTGGATTCGCATCCTCTGACCGTTTACATTGAATTTATGTAGGTGCAGCCGAGGAAGCAATCCCCATCCCTTCTGACGAAGAGGAGGGGAGTGGAGATGAAAGAGAACCAGGGGGTTCGGGTAAGCATGAGTTTCAATGCTGTTGACTCTTCTAGGCCAAGGGGGTACTGATTGTCATCATCATTTTTTTTTTGTATTCGCAGTTGGCCCCCCTCATGGAGTAACTGGCAAGGAGGATCCTCCCTCTTGGGGGAGTCATTCGGGCGAATCCGAGACGGATGACAACGCCTCAATTCACGAGGCGCTATCAAGCGAAGAGGAAGTATCGACTCCCGCGGGTCAACAAGGGGGAACCTCCACTTTCGAGGGGACATCGATCGGGGGTGAACACTCAGTGCGAGAGTCTCCCGCTCAAGGGGGGACTCCCGTTGGACTAATGGTCAGCTCCTCACCTGTGGTGACTTGCGACTCGGCCACTGCCATTCTGGCGGCGCCAGCGATTGTTCCGGCTCCGGCAGCACCAGTCGCCACTTCTGCGATCGTGACCACCGGTGCTCCTATCGTGGCTTCGTCCTCTGTTGAAGAGGCCGCTCTCTCCTATGGAATGCTGGCGAAAGAGGCAGGTGGAGCGAGCTGTGGCCAATTTCGAAGACACTCTGGCTCACTGCACTCGCCAGGTCTTGGAGGGGAATTGTCCCTTCGAGGAATTCAAGGAAGTCCTTGGGGACGACGCATCCTTCTTGCGTAAGAGGCTCGGCACTGCTGCAGCGAGGCCCTATTTTCAGCGTTTGAACGAAGTGGAGGTGGCGGTTCAGCAGCTGCTCACTCTTCGTGCGGAGAGTTCCAATCTCTTAGATCTCGCCTCTCACGAAGTTCGAGTAACCCTGGCAGATCGGGATCGCCGCCTGGATGAGAATCTGACACTGGAGTTAAAGTTGTCAGCGGAGCTGGAGCAGGCCAAAGCTGAGGATGCACGAGTGGCTCGCGAGCAAGAGACGGTTGATAGCCGGTTTTCCTGAATTTCCTTTGAAGTGGAGAGGCTGAAACGGGTCATAGCTGACGCGCAGGCTTCTCTGGCGGTTCAAGGGAAGGCCCTCGATCAGGTGGCAAAGGAGTTGGAGGATGTTGAGTCCCGCCGGCAATTGACCACCGACTCTGTTGGGGAGAAGGATCGAGCTCTCAAGGACGTCAAGGATGTCATTCGAAACTTGGTCTCATGCACAGAGGAAGAGATCCGTGGAGAGATCTTAAGGAGGCTTGAGCTCAGTCATGCCGAAAAGATTCGTGAGGCGGAACTGCGCGTGAAATCTTTGTAATTCGCCTTTAATTTTTTCGTTGTAATAGGACTCCTTTTTCATGAATGAAATTATCCTTTTGCTTCTGGCGATTACGATTTGTGTGCATACTATATTTAGTATAGTTATTTTGATGTCAAGTTGAGGGAAATTTCCCTTGGCGGATTTCAGTCACGGGCTTGTTTTGCCAGTAGGCGAATTTTACCCGTGAGCGAATTCGCAGTTGTCACATCAATGGCGATTTTAATTTGCAGGGGGAGAGCTCCGCTTTAAACGGGTCGTGTGTCCACCCACGTGCATTGTCAGTTACAGAGACGTGGGTGCGCCGTCTTGCCTTAATTGCGGTGCGATGGGTCTCTTCGTCCTTCGCGCCCGATCTGGGCCGTTGGCTAGAGATCATGCCCCGAAACTGCCAAATCTCAACCGCTCGCACGGGATATTTGGCTCCCTCTTCAACTGTTCGGGACCGAAGGGTCCAATAGAACCGCACGTAACCGCCTAGGGTTGGAGTATTTTAATGCCCTTTTCTCCATCAAGAAGGACTAGAGCTTCTTCATCGTTTGTTTCAGAGAAGACCCGAATCACTCTTGCATCTTCCGATGGCACCGAAGGTGAAGAGGGTTGCCTCGAAGAAGAGGAAGATGGCGTCCTCTTCGAGCGTTGCAGGAGCCGCTGCCGCCGAAGGTATGCCTTCAACCCTACCCCCACTTGGCCGTGGATAGGTTTCTATCGCTTGAATTCCTCTTTTCATGTTTTTGTTGTGCCTCAAAGCCTCTGGTGGGGCGCCGCTTCCTGAGGAGCATGAGGCCGAGCCCATCTTGATATCCGATGACGAGCCTGAGAACCCGGAGGCTTCTCCTGCCCACGGTCCTGTTCCGCAACCAGGAGCGGAACCTTGTCTCGAGGTTCCCCCAATTGCTATGCTCGCCCCCGGTCAAGAGCCTACTCCCTTTGATCCCTCGCGTCGGCAGGTCCACGTCGAGGAGTTTGAAAATGCCGTGAGACAGGTAATTTCTCTTGTCGATCTTGGCCTGGGTAGTTTTGACAGTTTCAGGCAATCTCTCTTGGATCGTGCGGTGGACTTTCGACGATCGGGCGAGAATCAGCTTTTCACCCGTTGTATGCGGGAGTTACGTCTTTTGGAACCGCGCATGACAGAGCTAGAGACGTTGCGGCGGGGAGGCCCGGAAGCTCATATGGAGTCTTGCCTGGCTTTCATCAGACGTAGGGAGACCCAGGAACAGGAGCTCCGTTCCAAAGAGATCGCTGATTCGGAGTACATGGCCAATTTTTGGGCGGATCACCATCGCTCGTCAGAGGAAGAAGTCATCGATCTCAACCGCACAATAGCTCGCCTGCGAACTGAACTGGGGCACGCGGAAGCGAGGTTGGAAAAGGTCCAGACTGACGTCGTCATTGCCCGAGAGAGAGCCGAAGCAGCCGCCCAGCGCCTCTTGGTTTTGCGAGAACAAGACGTTGCCGCTAAGGCGAACCTTGAGGAACGGATCAGGAAAACAGCCGAAGACAAGGCTCGGGAGGACCACGCGAGGAGGGTGGACCTGGTCAAGGAGGAGCTCTCTACTTTTAGCGTGTTTGATTGAAGTTTCCGCTATGTATTCATGCTCAAGATACTCTGTTTATCTGTCTCGCTTTTGAAACTACGTCATGACTTGTGAAGTCATGACCTTGTTTAGATGTATTATCTTAAACACTGGGTGCATGTTTTGCTTTTCTGAACGAAATACTATGCCTTTCGCTATTTGCAAAAAACATAACTTTGTTCAAATGTACTGTCTAGAAGCATTTGATGCAGCTTGTGTTCTTCCTCGTCATGTTCCTTTTGGATATAACCCCTTTAATACTCCTTTGGCATGGCCATCAGCAATTTCAGGTAGTACCCCCTTCGGGCGAAGGCTCGATTCGAGTATGGATTGGCGAATTCGCCGAGAGAGTCGTATTAAACCGCTGGTGGGTTCGCTGTGGGGATTAACTTCGACTGCTGGCGAATTCGAACCGTGGGCGAATCCCTGGTGGTGGCGGATTCGTTTGAAAGCGAGGTTCGGTTGTGGCGAATCTTGCCCAATTGCTGACGAATTTATGCTACAGGCGAAATCCGTATGGTTTGGGTTGGAGTCGAAAACCACATTTAATTGACGGCGGATTTGAACTGCAGGCAACACTCGTATGATGGCGAGTTCGTCTAAAGGTCAGAGATCTGACTGTTGGCGAAGCTTACGCCACGCGTCGGTCGGCGGACCTGAGTGCTCGCCAACCGAGACTGTGCAGGCGCATTAACGCTCATTTATTGGTGAAGTGACTGATCGTTCTGCCTCCCGCTCAATCCGATCGGTCGATTTGGCGTTTCGAGAGTAGCCTTCAATGGCGCTGAGTTCGAAGCGTCGCAGAGCGTTCGGACCGCTTGATGGCTTGGGGTAATGAATCCCAACCGTTGGATCTCTTGGTATATACTTCCGCACTTGCCATCCTTTGGCCAAGTCTTGACTGCTTCGAGCGAAATCTGCCAGAAAAGAAAAGAAAACCTCTCTCCTTCATGGCCTCCTCTTCCGATCATAGTGACGCCGAAGGTGTCGGCTCCTCCGCCACCGTCGTGAACGTTGGCGCTCCCTCTGCTGCCCCGGTGAGCCCGGTCCAGGAATACTCCATTCCGGACCCTGTGGCTCACCCCGCTTTCGTGCCGCTCAAAGAATTGGTGGATCTGGTGCACGGGTGCGCCCTAGCCGTCAGCACGGGAGGTGAGCGATACTACGATTCGCTCCCCCTGGTAGAGAGGCGTCTGGAGGCGGTCCGCCGTGCGGGCGATGACTCGCTCACACAGCGATGTGAGCGAGAGCTCGAGCTCGTAGAGGGGTGGATGTACCGCCTCGAGGAACTGGCTCACGAAGATCTTTCCAATGAGTCGCCGCCTCCCCCACTGCACTTCCTGCTTGGGCGCAACGAGCGGGCGAAGCGTATCCAGGCGAAGGAGGCTGAGCTCAGACGCCTGAGAAAGCGGCACCAAACGGTAACGGACCGGATGGACGCTTACTTGGACCGGGCTTTTCACGAGGATGCCGGCACTCTTCGTGGCGAAACGAAGCTGCAGGAGCGTTCTCTCGAGTTGGGGAGGCTCGGCGAGGCTGCCAGGGAGGTTGAGAGGGCGCTGGAGCTCATTCGCAAGGAGTAAGAGGACAGCCAGGCGGCCCTAGCCAGGCGGCAGCGGGAACGAAAGGAGAAGGCGAAGATCAGTCGTGCGGCGGAGCGAGCTGCGATCAAAGCCAAGATCGGCTCCTTCAGTCTATTAAAGTTCCTGTGATGCCCCCCTCCCCTCTCTTTCTTTTTTTTGCTGGCAACTTAGTTAGTGCTTCAAGCACTACAACTTTAAAGGACTTATGCTTGTAAACTTTGGCCCGTAATGGCCTTAAGCTTTTGCTTATTTTGTTTCATCTGCATAATTTTTTGTCTGCGCTGTTTTTTTTTTTGTTCTTTTCTTGTGTTGCCGGGAACTTGAGCTGAACTCGGTGGGCCTCTGGCCATTCCGTTCTGAAATTAGTCATCTTGGATCCCTGTTCTGCTCTCGGTTGCTTACAGCGTGGGATCGGGTTGACTCCGATTTTCGCGTTGTAGCTCCAATAGGATCAAGAGAGCAACCCTCGGCGGGCAGTAGAGAACAGTCGTTCGCTGCTGCGGTCGAGTGAAGGACTCAACTTTGACTTGCCACTCGGCAAGCTGTCGCTTGAGGAATTGGCAGAGCTGTCGTCTGCCGAACTGCTCTTGACAGTCGTCGTCGTCTGAATAGGCGGCGACAGATGATAATCGAATCGTCAGAGATGTAGTAATGTGACGCTCGATTGTTGTAGGGACCCTCGCGCGGTAGGCCGCTACTCATCAGTTACTCTAAGGGGATGTTAGGATAGCTGGAATAGGCCAAATAGTTCAAAGACGTAGGAGTGTGACTATTTGACAGAAGTAATAACTCATCGCGTGGTAGGCTATTACTTAGGCTATGTTATTCGCTGGAATAAAGGCGCCAAACATCAGAGGTGATCATTAACCTGATGGGGGTTTTGTCACGATGGGAGTGACTGTGGGGAACTTACCACTCTTATGGAGGGGATTGGTAAGTAGATTGTGTCAGAGGTTTAATGTTAACGTGACAGAGAATGTCGTGATTGGAACGACTTTGAGGACCCACCATCCTTTGGAAGAGGATTGGAGAGTTGATTTTGATTCGTCGTGGTATGAACGACTTTGGTGGATTCGCCATCTCATTGGAGAGAATAGGCGAATTGAATTGGTTTTGTCGTGATATGAACGACTTTAGTGGATCCGCCCTCCTATTGGTGAGGATAGGCGAATTGGATTGGTTTCGTCGTGATATGAACGACTTTAGAGGATCCGCCATCCTATTGGTGAGGATAGGCGAATTGGATTGGTTTTGTCGTGATATGAACGACTTTAGAGGATCCGCCATCCTATTGGTGAGGATAGGCGAATTGAATTCCGCCAGAGGCTTTCGCCATAGCGGGTAGAGTGGGGACAGTTTAGCCTCATATACCAGTTGGAGGGTTTGAGAACCAGTTTATACTCATGTACTTGTGGGAGTTTGTGAAGAAGAACTAAGGGTAGTACTCCTTCAAGTATTTGCCGTTGATAGGCATCATGATCTTGTCGCCATTGGGCTTGACGAGACGGTAGGCGCTATTTGACTAGACTGTTTCTATTACGAATGGTCCTTCCCATTTGGATTGGAATTTACCTTTTTTCTTGGAGGTGAGAATCATCGGTCGGCGAACCGCTAACACCAGCTCTCCTTCCTTGAAGGCTCGGCGCCTGACCTTTTTGTCGAAAGCCTTAGCCATCCGCGCTTGATAGAACTCAATATGCTGTTGAGCTTCTAACCGTTTGTCGTCCAACGCCTCGAGCTCGGCGAGTCGTTGTCGGTGGTTGTCTTCCATCGTCATCCCTGTTGCCAAGGCAACACGGAGAGATGGAATTTGGATTTCTAATGGTAGTATGGCCTCACAGTCGTATACCAACGAATAGGGCGTGTGGCCAGTCGGTGTGCGAACCGTTGTGCGATACGCCCACAAGCTCTCGCCAAGTTTCTCGTTCCAGTCACGTTTACTGGTTGAGGTCAACTTGGTTAAAATCTTGATGATCGTTTTGTTGAAAGCCTCGGCCAAGCCGTTTGCAGATGGGTTATAGGCCGTGGAAGAGAGGTTCTGCATTCGGAACTTGTCGCAGAATCTGGTGAATGCATGACTGACAAACTGGGTACCATTGTCATGAATGATACGTCGTGGCACGCCATACCGGTAAATGACGTGGTGTTTGATGAACTTAATTACGTCGTTGGTCTTGACTTCTCTCAAGGGGACCGCTTCGGCCCATTTAGAGAAGTAGTCGGTGATCGCGAGAATGAAGCGATAACCTCTCGCCGATGGTGGGGATATTGGTCCGACTATGTCCATCCCCCACGCCTCGAAGGTCCATGAAGCCTTTGTTGGATGTAGGTCTTCAGGTGGCTGATGCATGTAGTTGGCGTGAATCTGGCACTCGTGGCAGCGCTTTGCATAGGCGACGGTGTCTTGAACCATCCCAGGCCAGAAGTAGCCTGTCCTCCGTAGGCGATCCCAAAGTTTGGGTCCGGGTTGGTGAGCTCCGCCGATGCCATTGTGGGCCTCGCGTAGAGCCTCCTGTGCTTCTGCTTTCGAGAGACATCGAAGCAACAAACCGTCGTATGACCTTCGATACAACGTCTTGGTGGTCGAGTCATAGTAGAATCTCATAGCACGTCTCCGGACTGACTCCCGCTCCTTTGCATCCTCGGGCAATACGCCGTAAAGGACGTAATCGATGATCGGGAGGCGCCAGTCCTCAGTACTGGGCTGATCGGAGACTTGGTGGGTGGCGTTTACTTCCGGAGCGTCTTTCAGCCGAAAGAGCTTCCTGCTCGCCACTGTGACCGATTGGATCGTTCCGAATGGTTGAGCCAAGTTGGCCGCCAAAGAAGCCAAGGCGTCCGCATGTGTGTTCTTGGAACGTAGCACATGCTCAATGTGGAAACTCTCAAATGATTCCACTAGCCGGGCGGCCGCCTTGTGGAGTGGGATCAGGTCTTCGTTTCTAACCTCATATTCGCCGGTCATCTGTTTGACGATGAGCTGGGAATCGCCGTAAGCTTCGAGATGTTTTATTCCTAGCTCTTTGGCCAACTCGAGTCCGATGAGTAATGCGTTGTACTCGGCCACATTGTTGGTACATGGCTCTGTCAAAGAGAAAGCTCGTGGTAGCACGTGGTTGTGCGGGGAAGTGAGGACCACCCCCACTCCCGCGACAATAGAGCCATCCGGGGCTGCGCGAGACGCGCCGTCGAAGAACATCTGCCACACATCCGGTAACGAGGTTACGTTGACTTCAAGTGGCTCGTCTGGCAAGTCTTCAAATAAGTCGGTTTTTGTTCCCAGCGGGTGACTGGCCATGAGATCGCATATGGCCTGCCCTTTGACCGACTTCTGTGGCATGAAGTGAATGTCGTACTGGGAGAGCAGAAGTGCCCACCTAGCTAAACGCCAATTTAATGCCGCAGGTTGCGTCATAAAGACTCGAATGGGATTCATTTGTGAGATGACGTGGATTGTCTGGCCAACCAGGTAGTGTCGCATCTTTTGGATGGTGAACACCAAGGCCAAACATTCTTTTTCGACCATCGGGTACCGCTGCTCGGCGCCCTGCAGGGTTCTACTTAGGTAGTATATGCCTTGCTCATAGCCGGCGTCATCGTTCTGTGCCAAGAGAGCACCGAGAGAATGCTCCATGGCGCGGATGTAGATGAGAAATGGTTTCCCTGAAATTGGCGCAGCGAGGACCGGCGGATTTGAAAGGTAAGCCTTGATGTCCTCGAAGGCCTGCTGGCAAGGCTCGTCCCACACGAAGGAGGTGCCTTTCTTCATAAGCTTAGAGAACGGTTGACACTTGCCCGAAAGGTTTGAGATGAATCTTCGGATATAGGCCAATCGTCCCTGGAGACCTCTTAATTCTTTAAGGTTCCGAGGTGGTCGAAGTTCCTGAATGGCTCGCACCTTGTCTGGATCAATTTGGATCCCTTTCGTCGTGACCACGAAGCCGAGGAATTTCCCGCTAGCCATCCCTAGGAATGACTTAGTGGGATTCATCTTGAGTTGATGAGTCCTCATGAGTTCGAACATCGCTCTCAAGTCTTGGAGGTGGTCGCCTTTATGGCGACTCTTCACGACTAGATCGTCTACGTAGCATTCCACCGTCTTTCGTAGGTGCTCTCGAAAGATCATACTCATGGCGCGTTGGTAGGTCGCACCGGCGTTCTTGAGTCCGAATGGCATGACGGTGTAGCAGTACACCCCCATAGGGGTTCTGAACGAGGTGTGTTTTTCGTCCTCGGGGTGCATTTTGATTTGATTGTACCCCGAGAAGCCATCCATGAAGGACATCCTCTCGAACCCGCACGTGTTGTCGATGATGACATCCGTGATGGGCAAGGGAAACTCGTCTTTAGGGCACGCCGCGTTGAGGTCTCTGAAATCGATGCAGATGCGGATCTTACCGTTTTTCTTCAGCACTGGAACAATGTTAGCCACCCAGTCGGGGTGTTGTTCCTCTCTGATGAAGCCGGATTCGATGAGCTTCTTTACTTCAGCCTCGATCGCCTCCATGATCTGGGGGCGAAACCGCCTTTGCTGCTGCTTGACTGGCTTGGCGTCTGGGCTGATGTTGAGGCGATGTGTGGCGACCCGCGGATCCAAACCAGGCATATCCTCGTAATTCCATGCGAAGACGTCGATGTATTCTCGTATGAGGGCGATGAGATCCTCCTTTTCTTGAGGAGGCAGGCTACCACTGATGAATATGGGCTTGGGACTTTCGTCAGTGCCCATGTTCACTTGGAGGATTTCGTCCTCAGTGGGCGGTTCTCGCTGCTCGAAGCGACTACTCCACTGGGCGTTAACATGGCGATCCCATGTCTCGTCATAGAGCGGGAGTTGTTCATCTGTCGCCATCTCGGCAGGGTCCATTGTAGCCATGTTGATCGTGAGGCCATCGAATAGGTCCCTCACGCTGACATCTGAGTCCCACGCCGAGGTTTCTGACGACTGATCTCCTGAACATGCGTAGTCGGAATCTTCGTCGACGTGGAAGCATAAGTCGGACGAGGAGGAGGAATAGCCTAAGCCTCTCCTAGTCCGGTTGAAATAATTCGAGGGTTTCCCCTTAGGTACGTAAGCAGGTCGGATGACCGTCTTGCGTCCTCGGCCGTAATTGAGGCCTTCTAGACGAGTGAAGTCGTACCCCATGTCGCTCATCATGCGTCTCGCAATTCGACTGTATTGCGAAAACTGGGGTGCTGGGTCTTCGTCTTCGGACTCGTCCCAGAGCGTGCGCAAGGGCTGATCGATCCGGCCGAAAATAATATCTTTTCGATATTTGTTTCGGGCTGGCACAATGAATACAGCTCGCGACGAGTCAATCGGCGACCCCTTCGCGGCGTACGACGAGCAGACCGGTATGTGCAAGGAAGGATCTCGGCAGAGTTCCGACCAGAGGCCGTTGGGTTCATCGTCCTCAGACGTAGAACAAGACGACACATAAGCAAAGTTGGATTTCTCATTGACGACAATCTTTCCCGCTTGAACAGCGTTGGTTACATGGTGACTCTCGTAACCAATTACAATTGACTCGAAATCGTTTAAGATTAGATTATCGCCGTACTCAGGCTCGCTGTCCGCCTCGTTGCCGCTTTCCGGCTCCTCGATCGGTGGTTCGACGGAGTCTTGATACAGCAGAGAGTCGGTGAAGTAGTTTTCGACGCCTTTGAAGGGTTGTCTGTCGGCCACCACCGTCTTCACGCGCTCGTAGTCGTCCACGTACTTCAAACATTGGTGCAGAGTGGATGGGACTATTCGATTGCCATGGATCCACGGGCGTCCTAGGAGCATGTTGTAGGAAGGCTCGGCGTCGATGACATAGCAGGTCACCTCTGTCTTCATGTTGCCTATGCGGCATTTCAGGCGGATTTTGCCCAGCGGCCGCGTCCCTGTGGCGTTAAAGCCAAAGATGGTTGTGGTGGTTGAGGACAGATGCTTCGGCGGTATTCCCAAATGCTTGATCAATTTCAGAGGCACGATGCTCAGTGCGGAGCCCGGGTCGACTTGGATCCGATCCACTCTCGCCGATCCGACGTAACCCGTGAAGTACAGTGGTCGATCGTGAGTCGTATTCTTGATGAGCATATCTTCAGGAGTGAAGGTGATGCACGGGACTCGTCTATCCGAGACCTGGCAACAATTCGCACATTCTTGTTCCGCCTCCGTCTCTTTTAAGAAATGGGTCGAGAAAGCCTCCGAATCTGCCAACGCCTCCTGTAGGGCTTCCCGAGTTGACCTGGATAGTCTAAGGAGGTCGTACATGGTGATTCGCGCCGGGATGCTTTTCAGTTGTGCGAGCATGTTGAACCGGAAAGGTTGGCGGCTTGAGCTGGGTGCATCTGGATTGAGAGGGGTTGTGGCGGTTGGCCTCGCGGGAGGTCTTGCCGCGTTCTCTACCCTCGCGGGGTATTCTTTGGCGAACTCTTTTCCAGCCCTCGTGGCGAAGACGTTTGTATCTTCTTCGGAGTCGGTAAGGGCGGCCATCGCTGGGCTGTCTCTGTCTGGAATGGCAGAGACAACGTTGCAATGCTTTCGTTTGGCCTCCTTCGGCGGTCGCGCGGTCCATTGCTCGTCGTTGAGGAGGTCTGGGTGGACCCACATTATCTGCCCCGATGGCAGGGTCTGTGGTACCAAGCCCTTCTCCCGCTGGTTGTGAGGATCGTCATTGGTGACCTTCAGAACCGCTTTGGGGATGGGAATCACCCCCGCTGGAGCATGAACTTCTGGGAGATTTGTTCCAAAGCTTAAGGTGATCATGTTCGTGGTCACCTGCTTTTGAACTTTCTCTTTCTTCAAGACCCCTGCATCGTAGAGGGCCTGGAGTTTGTCCTTGAGGACGTAACATTTGGTCGTGTGGTGACCAAGGAATCGGTGATAAGCGCAGTAGGTCGGGTCACCGGTTTTGTCTGCCTCCTCAGGCTTCGTAGCCTCAGGCAGTTTGATTCGACCACTCTTGAGCAGAGTATCGAGCGTTGCCACCACCTGGTCCTCTTTGAAGTCATAGTGCCGTGGAGGGCGTTGTTCAAATTGCCTAGGCTTCGGTCTCGGAGCAGTCTTTGGCGTCGGAGCAGAGTCCACAGCCATGATCTCCTTTCCTCTTGTTCGAGGGGGATTCTTTGGCGCGGCTGGTTCTGCAGCTCCTTTCTTAGGCTGGGGTTCTTCGGCCTCCAGCCTCTTGATCATGTTTTCTACTTGCTCGCCTTGACGAACAAGTTCTTTCCACGTCCGGGTTTCTACCGCGCCTATCTTAGACAAGATATGGATCGATAGATTGTTGCGACACATTTCGATAAGCGTCGACTCGGAGACTTGGTCCCGACAGTGGACAGACCGGTTCCGGAACCTTTTGACGAAGTCGTTGACCGACTTTGACTTTCGTTGCTTTTCAGCAAGGAGAGTAGCCATTGATACTTCGGTGTCGTCGTCGAAGAAGCGGGCTAAAAAGAGCTTTTCGACGTCGGCCCATGCTTTGATGGAGCCGGGCTCCAGCTTGCGGAACCATTCAAAGGCCACCCCCTTGAGGGTGCCTATGAAGAGTCGCGTGAGAATGGCGTCGTTTCCAGTAAGGAATCCGGTTTGCGCCATGAAGTAGTAGACGTGCTGCGAGGGCGAGCCTTTGCCGTCGAACTGCACCAAGCTGATCGGCTTGAACTTTGCTGGGTATGGGACCGTGTCCCATTCGACAGGGTAGGGGCGGACCACCCCCAGCTTGTTCATGTTTTGCTGAAGCTTCAGCGCGTTGAGCTGGTCCTGGAACTCATCGAACCTCTTGTCGCGGGTGCCATCCCCGGTGTGCGACGTCCCTAGCGACGTCTTGGAAGAATAATCGGATTGTCGATTATCGTCGTCTTCCGTTTCCATCGCCGGACGGTGAGGAGGTACCCATTCTCTATCCCCCGTTTGCCGAGGTAAGGGGCGTTGGATTCTTTTCTTCTTCTTCTTCTTGTTCAGAAGCTGTTCCATCATCTCCCGCAGAGAGTCGATGGTCGCCTGTTGCTCTTCGAGCTTTTGAGCGACCGTCTGGTCATGGGTAAGGTCGGTCATGTGCACCCGTGCCCTCGCGTCCTGACTTGAGTGCGAAGTTTGAGACGTGGCCGCTGCCGAGTGAACTTCGTCCTCGCGGTAGGAGGGAGGGGGTACGGCTGAGTAGTCAACCCCGCTCCTCATCTTTCTGCGACTACGGGTACGCTGGTATATGCTCTCTGGCTGGTGTTGGACGAACCAAGGATCGAGTCCCAGAATGGACTCTGAATCTGGGGAATCGGAAAATGCCGTCTTGCCCTTGTCCGTCATGTTGATTGTGACGGACGAGAGCTCTGGGTCGTCAGTAGCGCGTCTCTTTTGGTGACGATGCCTCCGACGAGGGGTCCTCTGTTGAGAGGGTTGTCGAGAAATTCTCTCAAACACAGAAGGTTTCGCCGCTCCTACGCATTGGCAGTCGGCGAGCACTGTGTGAATGAGCTTTTCGCAGTGGCACTGAGGGTTCACCTCGTGTATGGTGCGCTTGCGAATTAGATATTCTCGTAGATCTTCCGTGGGTGGTTGGTGACACCCCCCAGCATCGGAAGGATCACCTGGGTGAGCACACGAAGGATCTCTGGATGTGCTCTCTGGTGCACAATGGGTGGAATGTTGCGGCGTCGGAGTTAGGCGGTTTCGCCTTGACGGGCGAGTTTTCGCGTTTGGGCGAACTCTAGCGCGTAGGCGAGTTTCAGGCCTTTGTTTGAACGAGCTGGCTCGCGACGCATCGCCTATCTCCTTGCCTTTGCGCTTATCCGCCAAGATCTCATGGCGAGGCTCGCCAGCCTTCGAGGATTCGCCTTTTTGGATAGGCCCACTCATTTGGGGTGGTTTGTTCGCGTCAGGGATATGACCTGAAAAGCGAAGTCCACCTGAGCGGGTGGTTCCCTCCTTCTCGGTTGGCGCCCCTGATTTGGAGGGCCTTCCGATATTGGGCGAGTCGGCCTCTCGGCTCTTGCTTCTCGGGTCTGTATGGTGGTCCAGACCGTTGTGTGAAGCGGAGGTTTGGGCTTTCTGCCCGACAAACGTCTGCTGTCGCCGTTGGCTAGTTCTCCCGGCAGGGGGAAAACTTGCGTGAGCAGCGGCAGGGTGGCTTGTGCCGGAACGAACTGATGTCTCTTTCGGGACAGGTGCTACTGAGGGTCGTTTGGCGACCCATTTAGTAGACCCTTCCCCCCTGCTCTCGATATGGGACTTGGCCTCGAGAGCGTTTGGGGTGGACTTCCCTATCGGGACTCCGGTAGAGCCTTCTGGCGCGGGAGCTTTGGCCGTCTGAGGTCGGCTCCCGTGCAGGGCTCTGTGGCGCTTGCGGGACGCTTCGCCACCGGAAGAGGAGGAAGACAAGTACTCTTCGTACTTGGCCTGATCGAACTCGATTTCTAGGGACTCCACTGTCGTCCCAACAACAACCTCGTCGAACTGAGCTACCACCATTTCGTTTGAAGAAACAGCTCCTCCCACTGTGGTCGCCATCTTCTGTAGGTGTAAATTTCTGATTTTCCCGGGAAAGGGGAGGGATTTCGTTTGTATTTATAAGAAAGCTTATTACAAACTAGATCAATCTGAATTACAACAGAAGCGGAGGGAATGCCCTCCTTGTTTATATTCGTGGGGACTTTACGGTAGCTACAGGATGCTTCGCCCGGTGCTCGCGCCGGGTCTGCTTCCCTTGGACGGTTCGACCGAGGTTGTTGGAGAGCTTCAGTACTCAGTAGAAGCTCTGGGTGAAGGAGTTCGAATCCTCTAGTTCGCCGGCGATCGGAGCTCGGAGCTTGGAGGTTTTCCGATTGGTTGATCGATTCTCCTGTTGATCGATCTTTTTCTCCGATCTCTCGATCTATCGATCTATCGCCCTCTCGCCCTATCGCCCTCTCCCCCTCTCCCCCTCCACTCAGGTTGCTGTAGGAAGCTCTTTTAAGTGGGAGAGGGACAGTTCGGTTGTCCCTTGAACCATGGGATGTGACCATACACTGTTCAAGGACATCCTATTGTCCCCTGTACAACAAACGGTTGCTTGTGGGGCTACAGGTCGCGTCACGTCGTATAGGAGTGGGAAAGCCCCTCCTCGTACTCGTGACAGCGACTGCCAGGCACTCGAGTGGATCTGGATATCTCATCGAACGCCGGTGGCTCTGACCCTTCGCTCGGGGCGCGGCGCGCTGCATTTATGTGGATGCAGACGGCTCTGGCATCCGTCCGCTCACCGGTGTGGCGAGGTAACGAATGACCTTCCGACGGTCCTGGGGTGTCGTGCCTCTCTCTCTTCTCCCTATGTTCGAATAGAGGCGGGAGAACGGACGTTGCGTGTCTGAACGAGCTTCGGATAGCTTTCGGCGCGTCATGGCCCTGGCCTTCCATTCTGATGGGTGAGGTGACCTGCATTTATGAGAATGCAGGTCGGTTCGGTGTCTGTCCCGTTCGCTTGAATCGCGGGCGGACGTCGGACGGACTTGGGACACTGTTCCCCCCTCCTGTCGCATCGTGGGAGACAGGGGAGGCTTGTCCCTGGAAACCCGGCTTTCGGCTTACGCAGGCAGACGTGGCTCTCTGCAAGTGGCTTCGGCACACGAGGGCGGGTTTGAGCACTCTCCTGGCGGGCGGATTTGGTTAGTGAGGGCGGATTCGTCCCGCTGGCGGATCCATGCGATTTGGTGCATGCGGCCAGAGTGGGGCGTTCGTGTGCCAGCGAACCCGCTTAGTGGCCTAAGAGAAGGCGGTCCTGTTCTGTGGGCGAATTCGTTTGCTAATCCGCCGCGGTAGTTTTTACCGTCTACACACGTTCGCCAAATTCGAGCTCAACTGCTCGAGCTTCACCTGAAGTTCGTCGTCGACTTCGCCTGAGTCGACGTCCACGCTCGCCTGCATCATCCATCGAGCTCGTCGGAGCTCCTCGCCGGCGGAGGTGAGTTTGGTCTACACCCAAGCTAACAAAAAAATAGATAAAATGAGATAATAAATACACATGCATCATGTATATCATACGTTTTCTACACAAGGAAGCCAATAAATTACAGGGTTTTCTTCTGACATACCGCTTACATGATGCACATTTGCAAAGTACCATCCAAATCTCAGTACTTGCAAAATTAGCCCAGCTTTGATAGGCTAATTTGTAATTGCAATGTAAAAATATCAACAAAATAGTCCAATTTTCACTCACGAAATCCAATAAAGTTGATGATTTGCTGATTTGGAGAATTTGTTTTTTAAATACGCATGAAGTAATTAAGGGTGATATATATAAAAAACTAAATTATGTAGAATGCGTTCTTTTAATATTGACATGAACAAAAGCAACACTGAGAATTCAAGAATTCTTACCTTTCCTAGATGACGTAGCAGACGACTGTCCAGCAGACAGAACAAGGGGATATTCCCGATAAAGATCAAGAAAATGGAAGAGGAGACTATGACGATGATCCATGTCGGTATGAGCTCGAGAATGTCTCATCCTCCTCCTCCTCCTTCTTCCATATCTGCTAATGGCCTAAAATAACAGACAACTGAGCCATTATATGCAAACCCTTTCATTATTGAAGACCAAGTGAGAGAGAAAAATGAATTAACAAGGAATTGGAAGAGGTCAAGGAATTAAGAAGGTGGATAATTAAGGATTGTTGTGTGTGTGTGTGTGTGTGTGGTCTTTTTGTTTCTTAAGTTGTAATTGAACTGGTAGTTGTTGAAGCTGTTGATCCATCTCATTCTCTCCAAATATGAAACGAAATAATCTGATAGTGAATAGTATAGTTGTTAGGTTACTATTGTTTAGATGGACGTCTATTGCTATCAAGATTATTGTGATGTGAATAGTATAGTTGTTAGGTTATTATTTTTTAGATGGACGTCTATTGCTATCAAGATTATTGTGATTCTCTTTTAATGGAATTTGACATAAGATAGTTTAACATGTCGCAAATGTTGTTCAAACAGAATATTTCCATTCTTAGATTTATATTTTCTGCTGTCCTTATGATTTATCATTGACTTTTTTTTAAATATGATGATTTATCATTGACTTAGTAGCATGATGATTTCTTGATTATTTTGAAATAAGCAGAAGTTCATCATAGTCTATTTTAGCAAATTATGCATTTTGATGATAGAGAAAACCCTCTTAGTTATTACTGAAATCTCTTGGGCTTATATAGGCCCCTACAAACATAAACTTACAAATAACCCCCTACATATTATTAATATGTCAACACTCCTCCTCAAGATGGGCGAAAGATATCCACTAAGCCCATCTTGTCACATCCTCTAATCATATCTACTGAGCTAAGTCTCTTAGTCAGACAGTCTGCTGCCTGGTCCTTAGTTGGAACATGACTTAACTCCAGTAGTCCACTGTCCAACTTCTCTTTGATGAAGAACTTATCGATCTTGATGTGTTTGGTTCTATCATGCTGCACTGGGTTGTTGGCGATACTGATGGCTGACTTGTTAGCACACCACAACTTTATCTTGGCTCCTTGATCCAGCTTCAGCTTCACCAGCATACTCTTCAACCATAACAACTTCGCAACTCCCAATGCCATAGCTCTATACTCTACTTCAGCTGTTGATCTCGCCACCACTGACTGCTTCTTGCTCTTCCACGAGACCAATTTGCCTCCTATAAAGATTCAGTATCCTGAGGTGGACCTCCTACTCAGCACAGCTAGCCCAATCAGAATCACAGTAACCCTCAATGCTCACATGTTCATTCTTCCTGAATATGAGCCCTTTTCCGGGGGCACTCTTCAAATACATTAGAATCTGGTACACTGCGTCCATATGACCCTTCCTCGGATCATGCATGTAGCGACTTATCACGCTCACTGCAAAAGAGATATCGGGACGTGTGTGACTCAAATAGATCAACCTACCCACTAGTCTCTGGTATCTGTCACGATCAACTAGTTCTCTAGCCTTCGCACCCAGCTCGAACTTCTGGTCGATCGGTGTAGTTTCAGGTTTGCACCCTAACATTCTTGTCTCTTTGAGAAGATCCAGTGCATACTTTCTTTAGGAGAGGACAATCCCCTCCACTCCTCGAGCTATCTCTATTCCAAGAAAGTATCGAAGCAACCCAAGATCTCTTACCTCGAATTTCTTACTCATTCTCACTTTGAGTTGGACAATCTCCTTCTCATCATCTCCTGTAATAATCATATCATCCACATATACCACAAGCATGATAACATGGCCTCCACTCCGTCGAAAGAACATGGTATGATCAGCGTTAATCTGCTGGTACCCCATACCTATCATAGCCCTCCTGAATCTATCGAACCAAGCATGAGGAGACTGCTTTAGCCTATAGAGAGACTTCTTCAATCTGCAGACCTTGCTCACTGTCAATGTAAGAGAAGTTGTTAATTGTTCTAGCTTAATATCACAAGAAGCATGCAATTTTTTAAAAGAAGAGTATTCTTTAGACATTCTCTTAAATTCAAAATTCAACTCTTCTAAAGCCATAGCTATGTCACATTGCATATAGAAAGATTCATTTTCGGCCTCGGATATTACCTCATGTTCATTCGCCATGAAACAAACATTTGGGTCATGAAGAGCAAGTTTAGCACCCTCGTCATCGCTATCCAAATCACTTGGTTCGGATTCTTCTCAAACGGCATACATAGCCTTCTTCTTCTTGTACTTCATGTACTTCTCCTTGAGCTTGGGGCAATCCTTAGCGATGTGACCCGGTTCATTGCACTCAAAGCATTTATCTACACGGGAGGAAAACTTGTTGTTAGATCGGGGATTAAATTTTTTGTTCATTTTTATAAGTCTAGAGAATCTTCTAGAGAGATGAGCCGCTTCTCTAGAAAAATCAACTTCACTATCCGATGACGAAGAGGAGTTGTCACTAGCTCCTTTGAGAGCTATAGTCTTCAACTTTGGTGATGGCTCCTCAACTTCCCGTGATGGCATTTCCTCCTTCTCCTTCCCTTTGAGCTTCTTCTCATGGACCTTGAGCTTTCCGATAAGGCTATCGAGTGGTAGAGTGGTAAGGTCATGAGCTTCCTAAATAGCTGTAGCTTTGGGCTCCCATGCCGGAGTCAATGAGCGAAGTATCTTGTAGTTCATCTCTTGAATGGACAATTGCTTATCAAGACCATGTAATTCATTGATGATATTAGTAAAACGGGAAAACATAGCATCAATGGATTCATTTGGAAGCATTTTAAATAGCTCATAATCATGCATAAGTCCACTAATCTTAGATTCCTTAACTTGGGGGGTTCCTTCATGTGTGATACATAATTTTACCCAAATTTCGTATGCGGTTGCACACGTGGAAACTCTGTTGTATTCATTGGGAGAAAGACCACAGATTAAGGCGTTCATGGCCTTAGCATTTAGGTGCCTTTCATCATCGGACATGTTCTCAACTTTAGACTTTTCTACATATTTCTTTTCTATGAGCTCTAGGATGTCAAGATCAATGCAACGAAGATAAATTCTCATCCTAGCCTTCCAATAAGCAAAATTGTTCCCGGTGAAGAGTGATGGTATAGTGGTGGATTGTCCTTCTAACATATGCATATTCAAAGAGGCCTCCATTAGATCTTTTCTCTAAGGTGGTTAAACCAAAAATTAATATAGAGACCAAGCTCTGATACCAATTGTTGGACCCTAGAGGGGGGTGATTAGGGTCAAGAGGCTCTAATTATGCAATAAAAATTTAAGACAAGCAAACCACAATAAACTGATGCAATCAAAGTAAGTGAGATAAGGTTAGGAATCGTTATCCTTGACGCGCGATGTGTTAACGAGGTTCGGCCCGCTGACCTACGTCCCCGCTCCCCACTCTCGAGGAGAAATCCACTACACACCCGGTTTGGAAGCCGGAACTTCGTCTACACAGCGATCCTCACACGATCTCTCACTACACAGATTGATCTCAATAGATCACACTCCCTCACAGTTGATCTACACAAGATCTCACTCACACAGCAGAAGAAAAGATGCAAGACTCTCTCTTTACACATCCCCTATGGCAAAGAGAAAGATTACTGAAGCTGGGAAGTGAATCACACACAAAAACTACAGAGAAAACAGATTTGAAAATTTTCTCAGGAAAACAGCGGTCTCTCTGGTTTTTGCAAACGTTAGGGCAACTTGAAGAAGAAGAAGTCTGAGGTTTAAATAGAAGATATTAATCAATTTAAAAACATAACCCAATCTTCCCAATTAAGAAAATAATCTCCTTTTCAGACCATTACCACAGACTGTGCCAAACACAATTAAGTGAAAGCACAGCAAATGAGGCAATCGACCGTTTGAAAAAAGTCGCGGTTTGAGAAAAGAAATTTTCGGTTGACCAGATGGACTTTCGGTCGACCGAAAAAATGGTTCGGTCGACCGACCGAAAATACGGTCGACCGCAAGCAGTTATGAAAATTTAGAAAACAAGCAGAGCTACCATCGGTCGACCGGCACGGTCGACCGATAGAAAAATCGAGATTTCGGTCGACCGCACCGGTCGACCGACGACCTCTCTGGAGTCCAGTAACGAATGATCATATGTGCGGTCGACCGGTCCGGTTGACCGCATTGTGATACATTTCAGAAATTGATTTTTGACTCAACTAAAATATTTGCAAAATATCTATTTGACCTCTGAAAATTATGAAACTTTGTAAAATGTTTTTAATACTAAAAACAAACTGTTTGGAAAAAGAATTTTGCAGATAGGTCCTCATACTTGTGAAAAATAGTATTTTGTGAAAAACGCATAAAAGCTTAAGTATGAAAATGTGTGTGTGAGTCCCAATAGCTTCAGGTGAAATCAATAACTCTTTGCCTACATTCTAGCACTAGAGAGAAACATAAAAGATAGCTAATATCCTCATATTGAAAGCAATACTTGAGCTTTGATATAGCTTGAATCGGATGAAGCTTTTATATGAATTTGTTATTCTTGAAATAACGTTGCTTCATCATTGTGCCTCCTCCTCCTTTGGATATCATCGTTGAAGCGCATATTCCATCCAATCCTCCATAAATGGCACTAACAAGCTTGATAAATAAATTTGCTACATTTGCACTCAATAAGCCATTAGTACCTTTAATGGTGGTTGTAAAACATCATCAAAACATAAGGGCTAACAATCTCCCCCTTTTTGATGATGACAACCAACCATTATATAAGAGCAAAAAGAAAAATAACTTATAGATAGGTGCTCCTCCTATCTATGAGCTCCCCCTAAGTATATGCAACAAATGCGGAGATTTCTCTCCCCCTTTGTCACCATCAAAAATGGGTTAAAGAGATATGCAAGCCACAACCAAATTGGAACCAAAAGAAGCAATATAGAACAATCACATATTGCATAAGCCCAAGCCATTTCTTATGCGACAAAAATCATCCTCTCCAAGAGGCTTAGTAAAAATATCCGCTAATTGAGATTTTGTGTCAACAAAAACTAGGGATACATCTTGTCTCTCTACATGATCGCGTAAGAAATGATGGCGCACATCAATATGCTTGGTTCTAGAATGCAAGACCGAATTTTTTGAAATATTTATAGCACTTGTGTTATCACAAAAGATTTTAATATTTTGAAAATTCAAATCATAATCAACTAAGCTTTGTTTCATCCACAAAACTTGAGCACAACATAAGCCGGCGGCAATGTACTCCACTTCCATAGTGGACAATGCAACACAATTTTGTTTCTTGGAAGCCCAAGAAACAAGTGAATTTCCTAAGAATTGGCATGTTCCACTAGTACTCTTGCGATCTACCTTACATCCGGCAAAGTCGGCATCACAAAAACCATATAAATTAAAAGAAGTGCTTCTTGGATAAAATAAACCAAGATTAAAAGTACCATTAACATATTTAATGATCCTTTTAACCGCAATTAAATGAGATACTTTAGGAGATGCTTGAAAACGTGCACATGCACACACACTAAACATAATATCGGGTCTACTAGCGGTAAGATAAAGAAGACTACCTATCATACCTCGGTATAATTTTTGGTCCACATCTTCACCACTCTCATCCGCATCAAGCTTAACACTAGTACTCATGGGAGTAGGCGCATGCTTAGAATTCTCCAACTTGAATTTTTTAACCAACTCCTTCGCATACTTGCTTTGTGAAATAAATATCCCATCCTTAGTTTGCTTGACTTGTAGCCCGAGAAAGAATGTAAGCTCTCACATCATACTCATCTCAAAGTGATCCTGCATAACTTTAGAGAATTCCTTGCACAAAGATTCATTAGTAGCACCGAAAATGATATCATCCACATATATTTGAATTAAAATGAAATCATTTTTCCTTTTTCTCACAAAAAGAGTATTATCAATTGTTCCTTTTGAAAAACTATTTTCAATAAGAAAACTAGAGAGGCGAGCATACCAAGCTCTAGGAGCTTGTTTCAATCCATATAAAGTTTTTTGAACCCGGTAAACATGATTTGGGAAAACATGATCTATGAAACCGGGGGGTTGCTCAACATATACTTCCTCTTCTATAAACCCATTTAAAAAGGCACTTTTGACATCCATTTGAAATAGTTTGAAATTTTTAAAGCTAGCAAATGCCAAAAACATCCTAATAGATTCCAACCTTACAACCGGTGCAAAGATTTCATCATAGTCTATGCCCTCCTCTTGATTGTATCCTTGGGCAACCAAACGAGCTTTATTTCTAGTAACAATGCCATGTTCATCAAGTTTGTTTCTAAAAACCCATTTAGTCCCAATAACACTAGCATTGTTAGGTCTAGGAACTAACTTCCAAACATCATTTCTTTGAAAATTGTTTAATTCTTCATGCATAGCCAAAACCCAAAATTCAT
>BQKN01062210.1:21180-33163 GCA_022839385.1 Asparagus kiusianus
AGAGAGAGAGAGAGAGAGAGAGAGAGAGAGAGAGAGAGAGAGAGAGACATCAGGCTTGTTTGCTCTTAAGTTATTAATTGTACACACAATTTTTTTTTGTTTTATTGACTTATAAATGAATAATAGTAAGGATCGCATATATGCAAACTTTTTACTTTCACTAAAAAAAAACCCATTATTTTGATCTCGAAACCAGAATCTTTCATGATCTAATTATTTCATTCTGGACCTTGGATAAGCCTCACTTATCAGCCACGAATAAGAATATAATTCTTTTCCTTTTACTTCCATCCCAATTACATATTAAAAATGTTAGCTTTATTTATTTAGGATTTGAAAGACTATTGCCCTACGTAGACCTCGTCTACTGATGAGATACAGAGACGCAAACTAACTATAAAACGAAAATATAGAACCAAAATTGAGGGGAAAAAACACATTAATTAAAATGGGCATAAGTATAGTATTAGTACGCACCCAGAGGATAGCAACCATGTCAGCGTCAGATAAGCTCTCACTCCCCTGCAGCGACAACAGAACATCAACAAAATCGGCATTCGGCGGCGGCAGCTCGCTACCCCCCACCCTTCTGTGCTCCTCGACAATATTTCCAACGAACCGGTTCACTCTGGGCACGAGCCTACCGCACCTAGACCGGATCCTCTGCGGATCCACCCAACCCAGACCCGGCAGATGGTCGGACCAATTTAGCATGCCCAAAATCTCGTACCCTTCATCAACCAAACTCATCAACTCCTTATTAACCTCCTCATCAATCTCATCATACCTCTTCCCAAAAACTGACCACATCACGTTATGCAACGATCCTCTCTTTATCACCTCTCTCACCCTAACGCTTGTTTCGTTAACCGCGAGCGACCTTACCATTTGGGCCGCTATCCGGGCTCGATGAGGCCCAGATGTCGTGATTTGCTTCGGGCTGAACAGATGGCTTGACGCGATCCGCCTCAGAGCCCGCCAGTACGTGCCGTGGGGCGCGAACCCGATGGCTCTGTGGAACGTGAGCCCGTATGCGGACTCCTTCACCGGTCGGTCGGCGAACGACCGGCCGTTGAGGATCTCACGCGCGACGTCGGCGTCGCACGTGATCACGACGCGCGTGCAGCCGAGGCTGAGGGCCATCAGCCTCGTGGCGCTGAAACTGTGGGCCGCCTCTGCGAGTTTCCGGTGGGCTAGGCCTGTCATTAGGGCCATGCTGCCTAATATCGGGAGCCCACTGGGGCCTGGGATTCTGCTTTGGTGCGATTTGGGCCAGTTCCGGTAGTGTTTTCCCCAAGCTGGGCCGCCAGCGGAGGCCCAGTAGAGGAGAGCGGTGCAGAGAAGCAGCAGAATAGCGATGGCAGTGAGAGTGATGATGAGGCGGGGGTCTGAGACGCCGCTGCAATTTGCAGCTAAGGACATGATAAGTATATATCTACTCTCAGGCTTTGAGTACTCCATTGAGTGAGAGAAAGCTTGCGATGTTAGTTTTTGAGACGGCGGAGGAGTGAGAGAGTGGGCTGGGCTTATATAGAGAGAGTGAGTACGAGCAGACAAACCGTTTAAAGAAAGAACGCGCGTCCTGTAACGGAAATATCAAGTTATAACTAAGGGTCTCTTCGTGTATTGCGCCGCCAACGGATATAACGGAACGGAAATAAGATACGGGTGTGAGCATTAACGAACGTCACGCAAACACGTCACCAATTAATATTTTTTTTTAAAAAAAAACCCCCACTAATATCAGAACCATTCATGTGGCGGCGTACAACATAGACATCCCTTTATATGGAGGACGATGCAGTCGAAAAGGACTTTAGCGTGGGAGCGTACGTACCGTTACAGTGGGTGCAACCGTTAATTTATCATGTGAAAAGAATATAAAAGTTTGGGGATTGGATGAGATATATAGTTATGAAGTAAATTAAATAGATTTTGAGGAAGTGTTTAGAGGTTACAGGTTTCTTAGCTTCCTAGCTTCTGTTCGTCGTCTCTATTGACTCATCACTCAGGTATGAAGACGAGTTAGTAGCTTTGTTTGTGACGATAATCATGATTACGATCGAGTGATTGGATTTTTATATATAGTCGCTATATATATATATATACTTCTTCTTTTGAAAAAAAAAAAACAATTTGCTGAACTTCCTGAATGGGAAATTGGATTAAGTTCGTCATAAGTTTCACATATATAGAATCATCTACTGACCTTGAACAATGATAATCCCGTCTTCTTCCACACACACACACACACACACACACATATATATATATATATATATATATATATATATATATATATATATATATATATATAAAGCTATCTTCTACTTCCTTAAATATTAACCATAGCTAGTCATCGATACGATGCTAATTTTTTGGAACCTTGTATATGATGCTAATGATTAATCCTCTGCTAACATTATTTTAGAAGCATAATGCGCGTCAATCCAGCATCCAAGGCTCTATAAGACGACCGTCTTGTCCTCAAACTGAAGATGCTCTTCTGTCTCTTTACGCTTGAGAATTTGTCATCAGTTATTATCTTCCTTAATTTCCCTTCCCTCGACTCTGGAGGTGGGTCCCGCGCGGTGTCGATACGGACCTATGAGCTTTCAGGTTCGAAGGCAAACCTCTAAAACTGACATTGTTGTCAGTTTGGCAAGTGATATAAATTAAGGAGTCCAAAATAATCTATCATCTACTGACGAATCTGCCAAAACAACGCTATTGTTTCGCTATAATTGAGATTTTATTATTATTATTATTATTTATTTGTTTATTTATTTTTGGGGGCCTGGTTATGTTTTCTTGAGGTTCATTTTTTTTTAAGTGGAATCTTTTTTGCTCAGACGGACGATACTACGAAGATGATACCGAAATCTATTTGGCGACGTGGCATTACCACATCCTATTCTTCTTAAGCCCGCCTTGCAGAGAGTTTCATCTAAAGCACGGATAACGCATTGGTTTGATCCTACCTGAGGCTGAGGCCTGAGAGCTGAAGCACCTTGACTACTACAGATCCTATCAGAACACCTCATCAACTTTTAATCCTCCCGTGCAAGGTGTTCTGATTACACAAGGATCATAGCCAAAACTATTAACAATAATACGATCGTTAATCCCGAAACAATTATTAGTAACGTTACTAAATGGCATCCTGACCACATCCTCTCACGGTATGAACTTAAATTAAGCACCATCGACTGCAAGAATAACTAGGCCAAAAATGAAGTTTCACATGCGCATCAAATTTTGAACGAGCGTGTGTTTTCTCTGCAAGCAAAAAACGCCCAGCTAAAGGAAACTATCCTCGCTATATGATGATACGCCGCGCAAGCCAATTTCCTCAAAGCACGGTTGCCAACGTTTGTAGCAGTTAAAATAATAGGCAGCGGTGATGAGAACATCATGTGCTCATTTTCAGCAAGCAGGGGCCACCACGGTTTGGGGACCCTCCCTCAATAAGAAATCAGACAGACACATCAAACATATACTCCCGGCCATAACAAACTAGACAAAGACACGGATCAAACGAACTACTCCTCGGCTCTAAAGCCTAAAAAACAGAGTTCAACATCATCAACCTACACCAAAGATAAAAAAGGATGACGCATGATACAGATAACATTAAAAACGTAAAAGGTCTATATCCAAAGACAATAATAATTAGGAGAGTCCATAACCAATGGCTTCCTTATTCAATCCAAAAGAAAAACTTTTAAGAAAACAAATTTTAAGCCATGCGTACTCGGGCTAAACTAAAAGGTACCGCTGCTACGGTTAAATTATCGCACATGTAATAAAAAGACTCTTCGTGACAAAAAGGGAATCAATCATGCTATATCTATTTCTTCACCTCCTCGTATTCTGCCTCAGGCGCCTGATCACCGCCTTGAGACCCACTTGAAGAAGAACCGCCGGATCCTCCTCCACCAGCCATGTGCTGACCAATCTTTGATACGGCTTTGTTTGCTGCATCAAGCTTTTCCTTGATCTTATCAGCATTATCACCTGCCATCTCTGTCCTCAAATCAGCTACCGCGGTTTCTATTTCTGAAGCAACCTCGGCGGGGATCTTGTCCCTGTATTCGTTCAAGCTCTTCTCGATACTGTAAATTGTAGTATCAGCCGTGTTCCTTATGTCGATAAGAGCCTTTCTTTCCTGGTCCTTCTGTGCATGGAGCTCAGCCTCCTTCACCATTTTGTTAATCTCGTCCTCAGAAAGACCACCAGAGGACCGAATAGTGATCTGTTGCTCTTTACCAGTGGCTTTGTCCTTGGCAGAGACGGTGACAATACCATTTGCATCTATGTCAAACGTTACCTCAATTTGTGGCATACCTCTTGGTGCTGGTGGAATACCAACAAGCTCAAACTCGCCCAAAAGCTTGTTGTCTGCTGCCATCTCACGCTCACCTTGTAGCACTTTAACACCGACCTGGGTCTGGTTGTCTGCAGCAGTAGAGAAGACCTAGAATGCAAGACAGCTGAAATTAATATCTTACCACAACTGTAACTGAAGAAAATTGAGCAAAATGGGAACCTCCTCAGCTCAAGGGATTAGAAAAAGCAAATAAGTGACAAAATGCAGGTCTAGATTTATGTCCAATAGCTAGTCATTAGGTCGGGGAAATGTGAACCAATATCATCTCAAGAATAACAGTTCAAATCTGAATGCAACTCATCTCAAGGACAACAGGTCAAACCTGCATACAACTAACTCATTCCAACAGCAGTTCTACTATAATGTGCGTCTAAGATAGTGAAATACAGTATGATTACGACGCTAAACTGCTTGAGAGAGCATGTAATTGAGTAATTATAACCTTTAAACAACCTACATTAACAAAGTGTAGAAAAGAATGCTATATATGTCTTAAACAGTGAAAGATCAATAAAAAAAGGATTATCTAAAAAAGGAAAAGGCAGCTACCGTACCTGACTCTTCTTTGTAGGAATAGTTGTGTTCCTGTTGATCAATCGGGTGAAAATGCCACCAAGGGTCTCAATACCAAGTGAAAGAGGAGTAACATCCAAGAGAAGCAACTCCTTAACATCTCCCCGGAGGATTCCACCTTGAATGGCAGCTCCCATAGCAACAGCTTCATCAGGATTCACTCCTTTGCTTGGGCTCTTCCCGAAAATCTCTGAAACAACCTCTTGAACTTTTGGAACCCTGGTCATTCCACCTACAAGAAGGACTTCATCAACTTCCTTGGTAGAAATGCCAGCATCCTTCAAACAGCTTTTGCAAGGGTTTCTAGTTCTCTCGATCAGGTGATTCACCAATGTCTCAAACTTTGATCTAGTCAGAGTAATATTCAAATGTTTTGCTCCTGAAGAATCAGCAGAAATAAATGGCAAATTGATTTCAGTCTGAGAGGTAGATGAGAGTTCAATCTTCGCCTTCTCAGCTGCCTCACGTAACCTCTGTAGGGCCAGCCTGTCCTTCGATAGATCTAATCCCTCGGTTTTCTTGTACTCGCTCACTAGGTAATCTAGAAGTGCATTATCAAAATCCTCCCCTCCCAAGAATGTGTCACCATTTGTTGCTTTGACCTGTGAAAACCAAAATGATCTAAGTATAAATAACATGTGCACAATTGGGAGAAATCAGTGAGAAATACTGAGACTGTAGAGAGGCTTTGGGGTTCATAATAAGCACACACCTCAAAAACGCCATTGGATATTTCCAAGATGGAAACATCAAATGTCCCTCCTCCAAGATCAAAAACTGCAATCAGGCCTTCCTTATTGTTCATACCATAAGAAAGTGCGGCAGCAGTTGGCTCATTGATAATCCTTTGAACATCAAGGCCAGCAATTCTCCCTGCATCTTTAGTAGCTTGTCGTTGAGCATCATTAAAGTATGCTGGAACAGTAATTACAGCCTTGGTAACAGATTTCCCAAGATAAGCCTCTGCAGTTTCTTTCATCTTTGTCAAGATAAAAGCACCAATTTGGCTAGGAGAATACTGTTGACCATTAATTTCAACCCATGCATCACCATTTGGAGCCTTTACTATCTTATAGGGAACCATCTTCATTTCCTTTTGTGTCTGAGGATCATCAAAGCGACGACCTATTAGTCGCTTTGTCCCGAACAGTGTATTAGTTGGATTAGTCACAGCCTGTCGTTTGGCTGGAGTTCCAACAAGTAGCTCCCCCTTCTGATTGAAGGCAACAACAGATGGTGTAGTTCGTGCCCCCTCAGAATTTTCGATCACTTTAGGATTCTGCAAAAAGTAGAACAGATACATGAATAAAGCAGCAATACACATGCTATATAGCAAATACATATTGACATGCCAAGAGTATAACCTTTCCTTCCATAACAGCCACACAAGAATTGGTAGTTCCTAAATCTATTCCGATGACATCATTACCAGCCGGTTTTGAACTGCATCGCCAAAATAATATTCATCAGAAAAAGTCATGTTAAATAAAAGCCAGCAGCAAAAGGCTGTTAAAGATCTTGCAGGGTTTTACCTGAATGGCCTAGCCACACTTGCCCATTTATGACAGAAAGGTGATGTAGCCCATGATGTCTTTGAACTGCCACATAGCTGCCAAAAAAATATGTTTAAGAAAAAACAATTTTAACAGAAAATACCTCTCTTGATTATATCAAGTGATGTAGTGGCAACATGAACTAATTGCAACACGGATTAGAAACTATAAAAAGCTGGAAACCATGATACCCATGGTAGTATTTTGAGATGATACTTCATGACTTGATCACATAAACACCATTCACATGTCAATGAATGGCAATCTTAGCGAATTTGTGAATAGCATGTTGTCGCTTACGATAATTACAGAACTGCCATAGTATTTTTAGAAGTAAGAAAAACAGAATACTAAAAGTGGAAAAGAGCATCATTTTTGTTAAGCTAGCAGTACCTACTCGGAGAAAATGAAATGGTAACATGTATAAGTAACAAGCTAAAGCTCCAACGAGACATAAATCAATAGACCAGCAGTTCTCTTACTGGAAAACATAAAATGCAGAAGGCTTACAGTACAGAGAGAATCACAACGCGTAGTGTATCAGTATCACACCATCACTATATGGCCCGACTGCCATTCATCAAGCACATTTAAGAAGACTAGCCAACGAATTTAATTAATTCCATGAGAACAGTAGCAACTCATTTGATGTGAAAAAAATTCAGATTGCACTAACATTCAATCATAACAATATCATAATTCCATAAGAACCGATGACCGTACACATCTAATTTTCCAAAAGCAGGACAAACCAAATTGTTAATTCAACCCCTCCAAACGGTAATTTCTTTACATTTGCTTTCTGACAAACATTTGATGAATGATATTCCCTATGTTAAAAGTCAGGTCGTAATACAAAGGCATGGTGCAAAGGGAAAAGTGATATTTCTAGCTGTCAAACCCAGAATACTCTTTACACCAGATTATCTCCAAAATATATATCTTTTATGACATTAGCCAGACATTTCAAGGTCAGACTATAATCCTCTTAGGCTCTTATACTATATACATGTGTCCATTTACCAAGCATCCCTTCTAGAGAATCTAGAAGCCTCGTCACAAAGCCATTTCCCTGGAACAAGTTTAACTTTATAATATTCAATACTAAGGACAGCAATTAGGTACCCCAATGATTTTGTCTAAACTTATATAGAGAGATTTTAGATTCATTAGATAGATGAGAGATCATGGCACAAACCCATACAACTCCCAAGAACCCTGATAACAAACAGCTGCATGCCATGGAAATAAGTAGGTAATGGTGATGTTAGATCAAGCAAACCAAACTTAATATATGTGATAAAGCAGATAAAGCATAAAATGTCCTAAGGAAATTATACAGAAAAGTAGTTTACCAAAACAAAAAAAAAACATGAAAATGTTAAATTTCAGATTTTATCGAAGTTATAGTTCTCAGAATTCAACCTGTATTGGTTAATCCTTTGTTTTCTTTTTCATTACAGAATTCCAAATCTAACCATCAGATTTTTCACATCCTTTCTCCTAAAAGAGACATAAACTCCCAATACAGCGAACTTAGCTGGTTGTAGTTACTAATCTCACAATAACTAAATTGGAAAAAAGCAACATCGATTGACCATCATCATGCAGAGATAATAACGAGTATAGATCACAAAAAAAAAGAACCGATAAAACCCACGACTTTGGGGCTGAGGTTGGAGCTGAGTTCCCCAAAATTGAACAGATCAACAGTCCCATCAACCAAGCAAAATAGAACACGGTTTTCTCTCCATCAAGATAACATCAGAAAGGTAAGAGAATAATGTAATATAGCGGAAAGAGAGCTCACAGATCTGAGAGGAGACGAGAGAGAAGAGGCGACGTCTCGCCGCCTCAAAGCTCGAAGCATCACCGAGGTGGCCATTCTCGGATCGAACTCCGATGTGAGGAGCGCGCGAAAGAAGCAGAGAAGGGGAGGTTTCTAGGGCTTCTAGAGGAGCTAGGGTTTTAAGAGAGAGAGAGAGAGAGAGAGAGAGAGAGGGCTAGGGTTTTAACACGAACAAAACAGGGAACGGGCGAGTGAGAGAAAAGGTGTTTATATCTTCGCCTCTCGATTTCGCGTCCGCGATACGAGTGGAGAGAAATGGAAGTCTGTGGAGGCATCTGGACGCTAGGCCTCGAACTGGGTGGGTCCCAATCATTTTACTTAATTGAAGCCCATGGATCCTCCTGGCCTAAATCTATAAGGCCGTCCATCCATTTATTAAATTGCCATCAAAACTATGTTACTCGAGATCAGCTGTCCTAGCCAAAAGTTCACTGTACGCCGCCTGATAAAATGTGGGAGAAAACTAATAAAACTAATCTAAAGAATATAATTATTGTACAGAAGATCCTTACGTATACACCAGCTGGTCAATGAGGATGGAATAGGCAGCCATAAAAATTATAACCCTTGGCCATTAGCGTAGAGTAGAAGTCTGTATAGATAGGAGTTGAAATTCCAGTAGAACAAATAAAACTTTAAGATTTCATTTTCCCAAACTAAACCCCGAGTGAAGGACTATTCATTATCCATTTTTAAAGAAAGAATCCAAGTTGAAATAGGGAAATTCCCTGAGGACCCAAATCCATGAGACAGGGGAGGGGACATGTGAGGTGTCACCTCATCATTGCTCCATACACTGTTCATAAACAGTGTATGGAGCAATGGAGAGGTGACACCTCACCTGTCCCCTCCCCTTTCCCATGGGTTTGGTCCCTGTAGCATTACTTGTTAAAATATGCCCAGCTAGCTGCAACAAAAACAAGATCACTGTAACAAAAAAAAAAAAGAGAACGCATTACGAAGATGTTCCTTTCACCAAAATCATTATTTACTCGGGTTTACACGGCTTCAAGTTTCATTTGTGCACAGTACAATCCCATGTTCGTATATTATTCCAGCTCTTGGTTCTGTAGGGTCTCATCAAGACTGTACTAAATCATACACGAGGGGAAATAAATACAATTTATGGATCAAAAGAATCAAAGGTCATCCGATCATTATTTGCTAAATCCTACAAAAATGCTTGAAGAAGTGACTGTTCATAGTAACATTGAGGATGGGTTCTCGATGTAGCCTTTAAATGCCTTCAACCACTCTGCACCAATAGCACCTACAATTTTGCGGAATTTGAATGTTAGATTTGTCATAAAAATATTCTTGAAAAGAAAGCCTGTGGTGCTTAAGCATGGCATATTTACCATCGATGACACGGTGATCACAGCTCAATGTGACTGACATGAAGGAAGCTAACTCAAATTGATCAGCACCAGCGCCAGGTATAACCCTCCTTTCGGCTTTTCAACGCAAAAAAGAAATTATCATCAGTTGAGTATATACTCTATGTAGATGGGAACATGCTAGAAAGGCATAGTGAAAATACGTAGGATGAAAAAAGAATATTTTGGACAGGATAGAAAGTTTTTAAACAAATGCAGATTTTAAATGAACAGAGCATTACCAGAGCCCACAGCAAGAATGCCAGACTGAGGTGGATTTATTATAGCACAGAATTGTTTAACTCCAAATGGTCCTCCCAAATTTGATATGGTAAATGTGCCTCCCTGCAAACATTAGATATCAATTGGCAGATTTGAATAATACATAAATCTTAGCATCTGCAAAATCCTGCAGTTCAGTACCTCATAATCTTCTGGTTTTAGACTGTTGTCTTTGGCTTTCTGTGCCAAAGACTTGACCTCGTCTGCAATTGTAGATAATCCTTTTTTGTCTGCGTCCTGCATTGTTATTTATTCATGTCATGGCCCTGCACGATAAGCAGGAAGATAAAGAATATCTGATGTCATTGCTTACCCTGATAACTGGTACAAACAATCCATTATCAGTTTGCACGGCAACATTAATATTCACATTTTGATACCTGGGAAAGTAAAACAAAGGATCATCAGAATGAAATACTACCAAGCTTGTAAAGTGATCATAGGAGCCACCAAAAACTTACTGCCGAATAAAATCATTCATCCAGGAACAGTTGCATGCTGGAACTTTGCGAAGAGCCATAGCAGCAGCCTGGCATCAATTGTTATAACAAGATTAAGCATCTCTCTACATTATTATAACAACATATTAAATCTTGCAGAAATAAATAGATCAGTTATAACCTCTTCCATTCCGTGCAAAACTCTTAACCATGAATTGATGAATATCAATTTGGCTTTATACCATTACGAAATCAGATATCTTAATGAGATCCACTTTTGAATATAAGAAAGGCAGAAATAACAAAATTTTCTTAAGTATGTTTCTTTGAAGTTCATCTTTGATGAAAATTAGATCAGCGCATTTTCTAAAATAAAGGAAAAAAAATTCATACACTGTTAGATTTACCAAACGGCTTTTAACATGCAAAAACAGAAATATGCCTAACATTTATCGTGTATGAGGAAAGTATCATAATAGATATAAAAAGTGACAACTTAGGAGGAACCTATGAGATCTTACTTTAGATTATCTATAAATATAATTGTCATAAGACATGGAATCTAATATACAACTCATTTGATGATATCCAGAGTCCAGACAGCTTAAAGTACCCTAACAAATAGCGACTTCTTCGTCGAGTACAATGTATCTACTACTGTTCTTTCAGATTGAGAATAGCAGGTAGCCTGGTGCAAGTGGTGTCGAATCTCACACTTTTCAACTAGGAAGAGGGTTTACCACTATGCTAGAATAATATACAAGTGTGGTTAAATAAAAAGTTCCACATTTATCTTCATATACATCCAGTTCTCCAATTAAAGGAACCTTGTGTAAGGTCACCAAATTTAGTGTTAGGTTAAACCCAATAGCAGTTTGTACATAATGCCTCAAGAACATTACCATATATAGCAGTAACTTCTCCCGATAAACGCAACAAGGGATGAGCAGAGAAGGGAGGATACCTTTATTACAAGGTCATTTATGGAAATCCGTTTCCCACTAGAGGCTTCTTGTAAAGAATTAAGTTGGCTTCTTAACCTTCATTTTACCACAAACAAGAATGCTGTTCATAATATGCAGGAGTGGAGAATCAAGGAGACAAAAAATAACCATGAACTTCAGTAGATACTCACTCCATAAGTTTGTCTACCCGAGTGTCCACAGTTAAATAGTAATGAGGAAGAGTCTGTTTAGAGAGCAATAAGCGTGAAGAAGTGACCTGAAAATGATTACATAACATGGATAAGAAAGCACAACTAAATATAACAGACTACAAATGACATAGAAATCTTGTAAAAAATTTACTTTTCTTATTTGGGAGTTAGGGATATCTGCATAACTTAATGCTTGAGCTATTGCTGCATCCTTCACCTTAGAACCTTTTGCACTGGATGCTACATTGTGCACAAAAGACAACATCAAAGAGTGAGCAAAATCTATATATTCAGATACAAATCTACTGCACATGATTTTGTCTAGAAAAGTAACAAGGACCGAAAATCAAGAGAATTTTCAGAA
>BQKN01062210.1:38163-54350 GCA_022839385.1 Asparagus kiusianus
TGTCTTCATTTGTGAGAGTTCTAAGTTCGTAAACTTAAGAGTCATCAATATAATATTCCCAGCGCGTAATGTGAGATAAAAATCTACATCGTGCACGTATGTATGTTGTTTACTCACGACATGCGATGTTGTAGGTACTCTGATTCAGACCGGGGGGTACGATGCAGGCGATCACTCCGTCCGCTTCTTCTCGTCCTGCGGTGATTGCGACTGGATTGAGCATTCACAGGGCCTGGCGATGCGGCGCTGGTACGCGACTGATCAGATTCTACCGGACGAGAGGGTCATAGTAATTGGCGGCAGAAAACAGTTCAATTACGAGTTCGTTCCGAAGTATTCGAGCTCTGATTATCAAGTCTTTGAGCTGCCGTTTCTTATGCAGACGGCCGATTTGTGGGAGAACAACTTGTATCCCTTTGTTCACCTGTCGACCGACGGCAACCTGTTCATATTTGCCAACACCAAAGCAGTTCTATTTGATTACATAAACAACAAGGTTGTAAGGCCATATCCTGAAATGCCTGGGGGAATCGCACGCAATTATCCAAGCACAGGCTCATCGGTCCTCCTCCCTCTCATACTCGACCACACAAGCACGAGCCTTAAAGCTGAGGTCATGGTCTGCGGCGGAGCAGAGAAGGCGTCCTTCCCCAACGCTCTTAACGGAACTTACCTACCCGCATCAAGCTCTTGCGGCCGACTGGTGATTACCGAGGAGTCGCCAGAGTGGGAAATGGAGGAAATGCCGATGCCCCGAACGATGGGCGACATGATTTTGTTGCCAACAGGTGACGTTCTGATAGTCAACGGCGCAGCCACAGGCACTGGCGGTTGGGGAAACGCTAGAGACCCTGTGAAGAGCCCCCTTTTGTATAGGGCCGGCCTAATCGGGGGTAGTACTAGCCGAGCGTTCGAGGTCATGAGCTCTTCGCGGATACCTCGGCTCTACCATTCTACGGCTCATCTGGTACCGGATGGCCGAGTTTTAGTGGGGGGAAGCAATCCGAACATTAGATATGAGTTTAAGGGCGTCCTGTTTCCTACCGAGTTGAGCTTGGAAGCCTTCTTACCTCCGTACTTAAGCTCCAAGGTAAATAGGCCGAACATTAGCGCGATAGAGCCGGCCGGAGAGAGTGTTGCCTACGGGCAAAGACTGAGCATTAGTTTCGTGTTGAAGAACAACTGTACAAATGTGGCCGTTACGATGGCGGCTCCTTCGTTCACGACGCACTCCTTGTCGATGAATCAGAGACTATTGGCGTTGGAGGTGGGGGCGTTGGGCCGGACTACTGGCGGCGGATTTAAGGTGGAGGCCTGGGCTCCGGCTAGTGCGGTTTTGGCGCCGCCGGGGTATTACATGTTGTTTGTGGTGCATGATGGAGTACCCAGCGAGGGGAAGTGGGTGCGCATTAGTAGTCAATGAGAGGGTTGCTGATTGGGATCGACCGATGAGGTCGCGTTTGATTGTTTTGTTTTAGACGTTACAAGCGGAGATTGTATTTTTGTTACATTTAATTTGTTATTGAATGGTCCATTACGTTGTTTTTTCTCCCTAATTCGATGTGATTCCGGTGAAAAAGCCACATTATTGATATATATCAATTGGAAAAAAAAAATCTGAACATAAAGGAAGAAAGATCAAAGAGGAAGATGAGAATGACATTCGGACCATGCTAACTGCATGCTCCCCTTAGTCACGTCCAATGCCATGCACATCTACATCATCAAACCGAGCATTTGAAGAAAGTAACGCAGGAGTTGTCCATTAAAAAATTCTTACAGAAATATTTGTCATGATAGATGATGTGTAGGTATACGAACAAGTAGAGGAACCGATCACAAGCAAAGCCTTTGATCTACTATGCATGATTCATAATAGGGTTCTGGTTCATAGATTAAGTGACGCATGAGATCAGATTGAAGGAAATAACAAGTTTATCTAGTTATAAAACAAATTAATGTGGCTTAAAAATTCTTCATTATTATTATTGTGTATATATATAAGCATGACATCGATCCAATGCTGGTACCCATGTGCCGGCAGTTATAACTTTAAAGCTATTCAGCAGAACCCAAGTGGTAGCTGAGAGGACTGCAGCGACAACCCTATAATTATTAGTATTTAACCAAGCATTTCATATATATATATATATATACACACGTGTAGAATATACTAGTAAAGTTAGAGAATATTGTTTAGTCCCACGTCATTAAAAGATTTTATGGTTGCACTATTTTTCTATAAATATAACCCGACTTCTCCTCAGGGATAGGTCATATTTCATCATAAGAAAGAGCATGCAACTTTAACTTGTGACTCTAAATGAGAAATCACAAACATATACATAAAGCGAAAGCAATTATCTATAATTGAAGGTTGTCACTCAAAAAAGAAATTCAAGTTTTTAAAACTTAGTATAAAAGACGTATACCTAGATAGTCTTCAATATCACTCTTCAAAATTTGTCCATCAGGACCAGTACCTTTTACGCTTGAAAGAGGTACCTGCGCATTAGATTGAGAGTGGGAGATGATATTAGCAAATTGCCAGACTTCTCTTTAGACAACTTATGATTCACTGAATGGTCAGAACCAATCACCTAATTTTTTCCCCATCTAGAAATGAGTTTTGAAAGAAAGAAAGTCTAATGTAAACATTAACAAGTATTGGAATAACTGAAAATCATACATTGTTCTCTTCGGCTAATTTTCTTGCAGCAGGACTAGAGAAGATACGGCCCTCTGTATGTGCGTCAGTCCTTGAGACCTTTGGCTCAGAAGTTTTAACAGGCTCTGACTCCTGCCTCTTAGGTGAAGTAGAGACAGTTGATGGCTTAGATGCATCAGGTGAAGAAGATGCTGAAGCTTTGTATTCTTTAAATTTTCCAATATCTTCTTCTTCTTCTACAGTTATAGCAATCGGCTAGTTGTATATATGACAAGAAATATTGATTAGTTTATAAACCAGTGTGATCTCGACAAAAAGAAAAAGAAAAGGGAAAAAAATATTTTGGCTGAGCGAATTATCAAATAAGGTAGTACTAATTCAGTTAATACTCTGAAGAAAGCTATGATTTGAGTGCATAAACAATTAAGAATAGTTCACTAAGTTCAGCACTTGAAACGTTGATGGAACTTTTCTTCCGTTAATCAAAATCAACTTAAGTTTCATGCAATTGTTAGATGTGATATATCACTAACCACAACCACCAACAACCAGAACAGGGAACTTACTATTCAATTCTCATAGTAGGGGCAGAAATAAATACATGCTTGAAACTGTAAATGTTCTAAAACGAAGCATGGAGAATTATGGAGCTGGAGTAGTTTTAGCTTTAAAGAAAAGAAATTTGGAAGAAAGCATATTTGCATATGATAGAGCAGACACCTCTCCGACTTTAATATTTTGGGCCCCATCTCCTTGAATTATCTTAGCAATGTAACCATCCTCCATGCATTCCATCTCGACTGTTGCTTTATCCTAATCAAGATGTGATATAATTTCTTCATAAATACAAAGTAAGTAATGGTATGAGATGGACTAGGAATTAAAATAAAGGATAGGTTTATAGATGAATCCTACAGTTTCAATTTCACACAGTACTTCTCCAGGAGAAACTTTATCCCCTTCCTTCTTCAGCCACCTTGCGATGTTTCCCTGTAGCCAATAAAAATAAGATGTCAAGAACCATCAGTTACAAGGAACACGTCAAAAGATGTGGCCTAAGCTAGAAAATGAATGGTTCACACCTCAGTCATGGTTGGAGAAAGGGACGGCATTCCAATTTCTTGGTGTGGAGGTAGATCTGAAAAAACAACCTCTGCAGGGGAGGTAGGCTCAGTTGATGGCTTCGACTCAGCAGGCGCAGAAGATGCTGAAGTTTTATAACCTTTAAACTTTCCAATATCATCTTCTTCTTCCACAGTTATAGCAATCGGCTAGTTAATGAAAATAAAATAATGATTATTTTAGAAACACATGGTGTCACCAAAAAAGTGTTGGCTAAGTAAAACAAATTTGCAGATTTGTTTTAACACTAAATCAGTTACCAGACTCCAATTATGATTTGTATCTCAAATGATTGAACATGATAGTTCTGAACTAACTCGTTTATGGAAACCTTCATGGAGCTGTTTTATTTTAGTAATGAAGTCAGATGCCTAAAGTTAAGCTTCAGCGTGAACTTCTACGTTTAAAAGTTCATCATTCTCATTTCTACTCATCAAACTTATGAAGATCATCAGATGATCCGATGTTGCATTTTGTATTTTGTAGGATATGTTCTCATTTCTACTCTTCAAAATAACATCGGTCATCAAGGAGATGTGAAGTTGCATTTGGTGTTTTGCAGGATTTTATGATCTCACCCTTTTTAGCCATATGTTTGTACACGCGACTCTGATAACAAATAAGAGAATAAAATAAATTTACTTATCTGTTATCCTGAAGTCATGTTAGAGTACAGTAATCAAAATATGAACAAACTTTACTAGTGCTTTTCAACTACACTCTAAAGACATGATAAACAACCAATGACCAAAGAAGGGACAACTCTCCCTCTCATAGCATGACAAAGAAACAAATGCAGAATTGAAAACATAAATATTCTGAAAGTAGCAAAATGAAGTTAAACTTTCTTTTAAGAAATGATACCAGAAAGCATATTTGAGTATGATAGAGCAGATACCTCTCCAACTTTAATATTTTGAGCCCCATTTCCTTGAATTATCTTAGCAATATAGCCTTCTTCCATGCATTCCATCTCAACGGTTGCTTTATCCTAATCAATTGGGATACAGTCTCTTTATAAATAAAAAGGAAGGCAACAGTATGAGATGGAGTTGTAATTAAGATAGAGGAGGTGTTTATAGACGAATCATACAGTTTCAATTTCACATAGTACTTCCCCAGGAGAAACTTTCTCCCCTTCCTTCTTCAGCCATCTTGCTATGTTTCCCTATAACCAATACAAAAAAGATGTCAAGAACCATCAGTTACATGAAGACTTCTGTAGATGCAGTCTCAGCTAGAGAACTGTCCACACCTCTGTCATGGTTGGAGAAAGAGACGGCATCCCGATTTCTTGGTGTGGAGGTAGATCTGAAACCATATATTGCAGACTAGTTTCAAGTAAAAATTTGTTTCGTTTTTGCTAGCATTAATAAGAATAGCATAACATATCCCACAGAAATGAAATAATTGAGCCCAACAACTAATCTTCCTCAAAGGAAGAAATCCATTGTATCTGCTAAGGGAGCACGGTTCTCATTGACAGCTCCATGGTTTTAAATCTTTCATATGGTTTCTTTAAAAAGGTTGAAATCAAAGAACAAACTGGGATGTTTCCAACAATGATATGTTCCATACGAAACCAATTTTGTATTATACAACTTGACCATCCATCCCATGTTTCTCTTGGCCTTGCATGTGAACAACTGTAAATATATATAACATGCCTATTTTACTAACAAATATACAGTAGAGAAGGGACTTATAATACAATTGTATATTATGTATCTTAACTATTCATCAGATGATTTACATGTGTTCACTTTGACCAAGCATGTGGATAACCGTGAACACGTAGGCACTAATAAATATATTGTGAAGAAAATACGACTTCAGACATCACAAGTAACAACAAGAGGTGACTCATCAACAGTAACATACCTGAATTACTTGAATAGCATCTCCTCTGGGTTGCCTGTATGCTGTTGAATAAAGAAAAACAATGAGCAAACCCGGTAGGTCCTAACTAATGGCAAAAAGAAGAAGTGTATGACAGGTCATTATGAACCATGAACGACAGCTGCTGGTTGCCATGGTAGTCATCGGAATGCTAATTTTAGACGACAATCTAGAGAATGCATTTCGAGATGTTCCTGGAGAAGACATCTGAATGAAACATTAACACCACTTACAGTCAGCTAAAACCACAAAACTTAAGAAACTCTAGGAATATAGAAATATCTAACAAAATCATCACCTTGAAGATGTCCAAAGATTGCGATCTGTGTTGGTTTTTTGCTGATTCATTTTTGATTGGAAGACCTGCAACAGAATGGCTGGAATCTCCAGCTGTTTTGCCACTTAATCCACAAACTAAAATATGGGAAACAACCAATAAGAATAAAAAATGTTGGACATAATCATATTTAAAAGTATGAAATCAGAGCAATATTCATATACTCTCATTAGGAATCTTAGAAAAACACCGTACGTACACATGAATCTGTGCATCTGTGTGGATTTTTGTCTGTGTTTACGGTAGAAGCTAAGAAGTCACAGGAACCATTTCCTATTACTTTGTTATGAACCTAAAGGTCTGGCATACATTTTAGGGAAACATTGTACTGTTTTGGCTGTGATTACAAATGGTATTCTATGTTTATGTATGAATTTACACCATTTGGAGAATGGAGTTCACACTATGTAGCGTATAGTTTTATGGCCTACGAATTGAAAAACATGTGTATCGATGCAACGGGTGAGTTGTTTGCGTCATAATCTACTTTTTAAAATATGATGAGAGCCCCACCCCTCAAGCCCATTTATCCCTGCCACAATCTCCCTTAAGCACAATAAGTATCTTCTATCCTATACTCGAATCTAGTGTTTAAGAAAAAGCAAAATCAGGCTCTTATAGGCACCATTTTAAAATGTGAAACGGAAACCATTATCTAAGATCCTCCGCCTAGCCCCAACGTGTCGGTTGAACCAGGCGAATTCACTAGCCAATTGTGAAAAAATATTCACATCTCAATCTTTTGACCATTCATGTCAAGGGAAAATCTGATGCCCAAGATAAAAGTGACTTGCAAAGAGTGCTCGTTCCCACAAAATGACCCCACGTCTTAGGGGCTGTTTGGTTGTAAGTTTTTTTACTATGTAAAAGATGGAAAGTGTAAAAAAGTGGGTCCAGCTTTCCTCCTTTTCAATTGTTTGTTTGTAGTTGTGAAAATAGTATAAAGTGATTTACTATGCTGATGTGGTATGGATTCACAAATCCCTTCAAAATGGTCTGATTTTGAAGGAAAACTGACATATGTGTCGGAAGTGAGGGGGCTAGGCCAATGGAATCATTTGAGTAGGGACCACACAATAACCATTTTTTACACTTTCCAAACAAGCAATTAAAGTTACATTTTGCAAACCAAACAAGCATTTTATGATTCCAATGGAATCAAAAACAAACAAAGAAAAGTTGCTCACTGAAATTGATGAGGTGGGCAACAATTTTCCAAGTTGTGTCATAAATACACAACTTTACCAACAACAACCAAACAGCCCCTTAGTACCCTACTGCTATGTGAGCCTTGGTGTGCGTGTGACCATGACCACACAACTTTTTCAACAAGGAAAGCAGCAACTCGACTCCAGGAAACAATGAGCCTAAATTATTGCATAAACCTGCCGAGTGCGAGTGTGTGTAATGTCAAAGAGTAGACAGAAATTTTTGAAATACCGTCTGCTCTTTTATTAGTTGTTAAGGCACCAGCATCCTTGGAAAAATAACGGATAAGACCAGCAGGCTCGTGCTGCAGGACATTGTGGCCGTTCCTGAGCTGCAAATATTCAAGCAAGAATATTATAAAAGCATCAAATTTTTGTAAGATCAAAATCCATATCAAGGAAGAAACATCAGATGTTTAGCATCTGTTCCATCCTAAACATTCCAAAAAATATATAATTAAGCAACAATAGCAGACAATATCGATAAATTATATCAAAAGAAGAAAAAAAATTCTGCCACGGAAACGACGAGAAAGAATCAAACCTTGTTGGAGCGGCGGAGCAATTGGGAAGCGTAGGTCATGATCGGATCCGATCTGATCGCAGATCCAATAGCACGAGCCGCGGCTAGGGTTTTTCCCAGCGAAAGAGGTATTGAGGAACTAAGGGCAGATCTACCGAAGGGGGGAAGAGCTAAAACGAGACGAGAAGACGACGAGCAATTGAGGGCGGACAAAAAAAATAGAAAGGGAGAATGCTATTTTATTTATTTACGGAGGCGGGTGCGATTTGGAATTCTTTTGTCAACCTGCCTTTTCATTCTTTTTTTATTTAGAGCGTATTTGTCAATTTACTTATCTCTCCTTCTACGTAATTTTTATTACTTATAAGATATCATTCTAGGGTATGCGGTAAAGACTAGATTTTATATACGTACAATGCACGTGGTTAAATACTATGATTAGGTATTTTGGGGGTATTTTCTTACTAAAATTTGTTCCTCAGTTACTCTTGATAGTTTTTGCTCACTTTGATTAAGTATTTTTTTATTTATTTTCTTACTAAAATTTGTTCCTCGCTTACACTTTGATTATTTATTTATTTAATGATTGTTTGAGTAGGCTACACCAAGTTTAAATTTTTATGTTGATAGTTGAATTGTTAAGAGATAAAATATAATCTAAAGTCAATTTAAATTTTTACTTCATTTGGATCGGCATGAAACCGAGATTGACCTGAGGAAGTATAGTGTTATGAAAGTGAAAATACTTGAAAAAATAACATTATAAAAAGAAGATAAATAATAAAGCCAATAATCCAAAATGATTGATTTAAAGTGGGCTAAAATGACAGAAAATAGTTAATGAAAAAATCATAAAGTAAAGATTAATGCTAACTCTAGTATACTTTTATATGATAAAACCATCCACATGTGCATATAAAAGCACTAAAAATAGTTTATGAAAATCTCTTCTAAATATTCCTAATTTTACTAAAAAAATAAAACTATTCTATAACAATTCACAAAAAAGATTACCTTTTGTTGCTTCTATTTTATTTTTTATTTAGTCGAGATCAATTGTTCTTCATCTTTATCTTTTTCCTAGGCAATTCTAGAATAGTATCTTCATCGTCTATATCGATTGTGATATGAGACTAGAGCATATTATCTTTCATTGGATTCATTCATCTTTTGTCTTCTCATCTAAATTCACAAAGAAGTTGAATATATTTCTTATGTTTAACACAAACTTCTGACAATACATGCTTTGATTTTTTTTTCCCTATTTTAATAAGAATAAATGTTAATTTCATTTATATAAAAAAATTTGTGCTTTTAATTTATCTAATACTATTCTAAAAGTGGTTTGGTATGTTAAAACATTTCTCCCGAAAATACCCTTTAAAACACATACATACATCCTTAAAATCCATAAAACACATACATATAACCATAACCACATACATATATATGCATGCATTCTTAATAATGTCATAACTCTCCTATTAATTGTCCACTAATAGTTAACTTCTATTTTTTGTAACCCCTCCACTAATCCAATATTAATGTCAATATTAATGTCATCAAACCATTCATTATATATTTTTTAACATGTCACTAATAGTTAACTTCTATTTTTTGTAACCCCTCCACTAATCCAATATTAATGTCAATATTAATGTCATCAAACCATTCATTATATATTTTTTAACACTAGTATATTGCACGTGCGTTGCACGTGGACATATTTGTTTTATGTTCTAATACTTTACACAATTCATTATTTAATTAATGGAAGAGTTTCATATTGAATGTAATTATAACAACATTTGAGGACTTATTTGTAATTTTCTTATAATTTAGATCATATACTTCTTTCAATCTTAAGATTTAAGTTTTGAACTATATAGGGGTTTATTTGTAAAAAATTATGAAGTTTTAGTATTTTTCTATAAATATATGAAATTTCAATGGTCTTTGTGAAAATTATGAAGATCCATGGTTTGTGAAAAAATTCAGGGTTATTTGTGAACATTGGTAAATCATGGAATACGCAAAAGATACAATTTTTTTAATCTTAAAAGACATAGTTCTATTTACTATAATTTAAGATAATGAATAGCATTTAATAACTATCGGTAGTTTTATGTGCAAATTTAGAATATAGTTTTAACAATAGGGAGGTTATAATATACTTATTATATAAAAAAATTTACCCAAAAGATAAAAATTCTAAATTTGTTCTTTACTTTTATGTTAAGTGTGTCATACTATTCCAGTTTATATTAATTATCTTTATTTTTGCTAATCCATTATAACAAAATAAAATTCTCACTTTCACCTTCTCTCTCTTCTATTATCATATAATTAGTAGCGTACTACAAAAAATATATCTACTAAGTTCATGGATAATACAATATTTTTCTTAAATCACAATTAAGTACATAGTAATAATTATAGAAATAGGAAAAAAATTCATTAACCCCCCTCCCCCCAAATTAGACCTCAAACTTTAGCCTCAATCCGAATTCTCCATATTTCCTTGTATCAATCGTATCATCAATCCGTATATAGTCGTCAGTCTAATAATCACATCAATATAAAGTATAATCCGAGTAAAGCTCAATACTTCCTCAACATAACTTCAATCGTCTTCACCCCCTTGTCGTTATCTCTTCTGAAGGGATAATGTTTTCACTGGCGAGCTTGTATCATCCAAATAATATCATAGTAAAGCCATAGGGTGAGTATAGGATGTTGTTAGGGTTGTAAGAGGTGAGTGTAAATCTAAATCATCAAATGAGTGAATTTATATAGGTTGCAAGTAAGGGCTATTATGATAAATAAAAAAAAGCAGGCTCTTTGGATTCCGTAACAGTCAAATGTAATTGCCACTTAAATAAAAACTACAATTAAAAATGTAACTCTCATTTCAAGTATGCATGAATGCATGAACTAATGGCATTTTAAGTTGACAATTTGTTTGCAAATTGAAACGTATATTATTAGTTTGTCATACGTGCGTTTTAAGTGGATGGGTTACAAAAAATATAAGTTAATATTAGTGGACAATTAATAGGAGAGTTATGTCATTATTAAGAATGTATGCATGTAGGCATTTTAAGTTGACACTTTGTTTGCAAATTGAAACGTATATTATTAGTTTGTCATATGTGTGTGCATTCAATTCTCAGCTATTATGTCAAATACAACTTACAATCTTAAAAAAAAATTTATGATAACATTAATATTGGATTAGTGGAGGGGTTACAAATTTACAAAAAATAAAAGTTAATATTAGTGGACAATTAATAGGAGAGTTATGTCATTATTAAGAATGTATGCATGTATATATATGTGTTTATATGTATGTGTTTATATGTATGCAAGTATGTGTTTTATGGATGCATGTATGTGGTTTGAAGGGCATTTTTGGAAGAAATGTTTTAACATACCAACACACTTTTATAATAGTATTAGATGTACTAGAGCTTGCAATGCACGTGCAATTTTATAAAAACCGTCATTCATTAACTATAAAAACATATAAATTTTTTAATAAGGAAAAATATTTTTAAAAATTTAATTTAATTTATAAACACGAGAGGAGTTGAGGATTAGCCGTCAAAGATTTCAACTTATTATTAGGTGCTTTCATTACAACTATAATGAATTATTAGGTTAACCATTTAAATTCTCTAACGTCAACATTAAACAACCATCCATTAATCAATCCTATTAATCCATTAAGAGTTACCATTAAATCACCATTATAACTCCATTAGTTAGATACTAATCCCCCAACCTTTAGGCTTCTGTTATCAGTAACAACTCATCCTTTTTTCCTTTATATGTTCAGCCTAAAGACAAAGCCAACAACACTAACGTTAAAAACCCTAACCAAGACCTCTTAAAGGTCACCGACGCCCACATTAGAGATGCCATCAACTGATCAACCATCCTCTATGCCGCCACCGAGGAACGTCGTCTTCGATTATGCAGTCCGGGACCTCAAAGATGTCATCGACCATGTTTGAAACTATCAGCTCAATGACCAAGACAGAGCCGTGTACGACCTCAAGAACTAACTCAATAGTGCCAACACATGTCAAGAAACCTATGCAGGCAAGTTCAATAATAAAATGGGTGACCTAAGATGCGCATTGAACCGGTCTATATCGTGTATTAGGTTGGATCGATGACATTGGAATTTAAGCTTTCATCTATTGGGAGGGACAGTTGCAACATTAAGAGTAGGAGATTGATATCGAGATTCTTTATTGTAAAGAAAGTTGGAACAAATATATATACCATCTGGTATGCGTTGGATCTAACAATTCTCTGGTGCAAAGTGAGAAATCTGGTGATGGTGTTGTACTGTCGACGGTGGGTATTATTATATGAATTTGAAAGTTTTGATGTTATGAATTCAATAGGTACTTTTAATTTTATGCGTTCTTATGTAGTTTATTTGTGCCCACAATCCTCCTTTTTGTTTGATTGATTGATTACATCCATGAAATATACGAATCAATTATGGAATTATTTGTCTCTTTGTAAGATCTATTATTGTTATAAAAATCTTCGAATCCACGAACAAGTTTGAATGCACGAATAAAATATTAGTATGATACTCAAGATATTTATTAAAATGATAATTTTTTTAAGAAGAATATTACACTAGAGCAAAACATAAATACATTATATTATTAGTACGTTCATTCAATATCTATATATTATTCTTTTAGTTATTTTGATATAACCATATACCACGTGCAACGCACGTGCACTATACTAGTTACTTAAATAAGGTTAGGAGCTATTTTTTTATCTGCAATGAATTTTTCTGTTGTGCATCCAATAATAGTTTCTGCTGTGTCATAATGTTATATTTGATCTGTCTCTGTCATTTTCTATGAGGATCTGAACTAAATACGTTACATTTTTCATTGTCAATTTGCTTTAGATTATAATATTTAATATTTAATTTTGATATATTTATTTCATGAAGACTGGATATCACTTAACATCGGTACTACATCATCGTCGATTCTACAACATTTATCATTTGGACACTTATTATTAACATATTTATCCACTTTCTTGTTACAGCCTTTGCAAACATAGAACCACTGCTCAACTCTATTATAAATGGTAGTTATCGTTGCCTTAAAGGTGCGATAGTGTGTCTGTATATTGATAAATTATTCTTATGTTTAATTTTAGAGTAGGTTTTCTAAGATCATACCTCTTTCGAATGTTATAATAGTTGTATGTATTAGTAATTTGAATTTCTGTTGCATTTATAAAGAGCCTTAATGGAGATACTTTCGTCTTGCTAGTTTACTCTAAAAGAGTGTTGCATATTAGCTTTAAAAATATAATATTTTTTCTTTACGATGTTATATGAATGTTTGCTTGGTTTACTTACTATTCTCTTATTTCTTCAGTTAGTTGTATCTTTTGGATTGATATATATTACTGACGCAATTTACGATAACATGCATATCTCCTCTATAAATTTGAGACAGATATAAGGTGAATTTTATATTTAGTGGCATTTAATATGAATTTTAGTAATAAAATATACTACATTCATATTTAGAGATATTGAATTCTAATAGTGCTATTGCATCATTATCTTTGATCATGTCTTTAAGAATTGATCATTCGTTAGTAGTCATACCCCTATATAAAGTCACACGCAGGGTCGTAACACTGTATAAGAAAAAGAAAAAGGGTGATTTTATATTTTTTGCTTACACAAAGTAATGACATAGTATTTTTTCTTGTATCTTCCATGAAAATTATTTATTTGATTGGAACAAAGTTGTTCAATATATTCTTCAGGGGGTATTCAGACATTGTTTCTTTGATAAAAATATAACCTATGTTAGTGTTAATTAAAGTGGTTTATGGACGTTCCAAATTTCATTTGAAATGAAATCTGCTTGATTTTTTGAATGATATCTCTAAAATTTCCAATAGTTATCCATACATAAATATTTATAATTTTTACCCTATAAATAGTATTACCATTAGAGATCAATATTTATAAATTATAATCAATTAATGTTAAACTATTATATTATAGATTTTTTTGTGATTTAGTCTTCTATCAATTAATGATACTTATGTATTTTTGCTACTCTAATATATTGGTAAAATTATATGCAGATACTTTAATTTATACAATAACATTAATTTTTAATCTATCATTTTTAAAAAAATTATTCTTTAATTGGATATTTTTAATTTGTTATTATTACTATTTTTTACCAGTATCAACTTGACTATATTTAGATTCTTAAAAGGGATAGTAAACATTAAATTATAAGTTATATTTATATATCTTAATGAAAGAATATCACACAAATTACTCTTTTCTTTGCCAAGTTCTAAATTTTTAGTTTTTTGTGTAATTTTAAACTTTTGAGAGTATTTTGACTAATTTTTAAATCTTTTTACTTTTATTTGTAATACTTCATGTAATAAACTCATACCACTGAGCTGTTTCATATATTTTATTGATCTTATTTAAATTGTTGAACCATAGATAGTTCATGGGGGTATTAGGATAAGATATTAGTATGATTAGGATAAATTATAATTTAAATTAAATATTTAAATTAGTACAAGGTAATTTTGACTTCCCGAACTTATGCTTTTAAAGGGAGTATGATTTTTGTTTTTCTTAATTTTTGTTTTTTATAATTTTAAAAATGACTTTTGTCTCTTTAATTTGTTTGGTGGATTTTGTAAATATCTCATCCATATTATGTTCATTTGTAGGTCTACGTTGTTCATGAGTTCAATGTTTGGGGTAGACATTATTTGTCTCATTAATTTATTTGGTTTTTACATATACACACTATATTTTGTAGACATTTATAAATTTGGCATTTAATAATTTTATTTAGATTTATATTTCAATTTAAACTGTATCATTATTTTCATACTATGTATATCCAATAAGAATTCATCAATTTATCAACTTACAATTACTTAGTAAAATAACATTTGAATTCCAATGGTATTTTTGTTTACCAAAAGATTTTTCTGAACTTGTGCTTTTAAAGAGAGTATGATTATTTATTTTATTTATTTGTTACTTACAAGTAAGAAAATAATAAGTTGAGATTTCTCAAACTTAATTTTGGTCTGCTTATAAGGTACTTTTCTTATTCTGCGCAAAAGATATAAATACTCTCCCATTCCCTTTAGTTCTCCACAACGGATTCTCATCAAAAGAAATGAAGGGCTTCTTATTATAAAGTGATTAATTAATTAGTTTATTAATTTATTATTTTATTCATATGAAATTAATTAATTTTAATATTACTATTTAATAAAAAAATGATATACAAAAATAGTTTAATAAAATGTATTTCTTTATATGAGATAACTACTTTTTATATAATAATTATATTTTTTAACTAATAGTATCCTTTTATTAATATGAAATCAATTTATTAATCACAAAATTAGTAATTAATAAACACAAATAATATAATATATAAAAATATGTTAATCAAATATATTTCTTTTTATGAGTAACCAATTTTTACTTAATTAATTAATTCTTGTATTTATAATAATATTTTACCACTACGAATTTAATTAATTAATTCTAAAATTATTAATTAATAATCATACTTAATTTTAATTAAATAAATTTAAAATTAATTATTATATCAAATAATTAATAGATTTAATAATATTAATTATCTGGTTAATATAAATTAAATTAATTAGTCATAATATGGAGTCACAACAATATGCCTTTTTTATCATTTGATATTTAACACAACGTTATAAATTATTGGCTTACCAAACATATAATTTATACGTTAAGGGATTTACCAAACAACTTCCTTATTTTCTTACATACTTATAAGGAGTTTTGCGAATAAGTGATAAGTAATTTATAAGGACTCAAAAAATAAGCAGTAACAAAACATGCTCTTCTTAGGAGCACACCCAATCTTCATAAACTTGACAAACCCCGTTTCTTCCTTCTTGGTTTGTCCTTGATGAGTCTTTACTATCATTTGATACGATACATGATATATGATATGATTTTTCATAATGATTAAAAATCTTATTTTATGGAAAATTTGAGTATAGGCCTCAAATTAAGAATCAAAACGTGATCGAGTCCATTGACCAAAATCAAATATGTTCAAGCCCCGTTTTTCTAACTTTTCTTTCTTCTGTTACTTTTTCTTTCTTCTCCCTAAAATGCCAGTATATTCTTTTTCTTTTCCACCTTCTCTTATGTTTACATTTTTCATATATTCAATCTCCCCCTCCTCTTTCCTCTTTCCTCCATCCTCCCTTCCTCTCCATCTCACATTCATCCTTACACCTCCATCCTCTTCTCTCCTCTTCCTATCATCCTCCCTCTGTTGGATATTTTTAAAGAAAAGGCAATTTTGCCTTAATGAATTC
>BQKN01062210.1:70883-95592 GCA_022839385.1 Asparagus kiusianus
CATGCGGCCTAAAATCACATGATTGAGCTACATTGTGGATGATCCGCTTCGTTGAATTTGATCTACATATTCTAAAACCCCAACACACCAAGTTTGGGGTAACCCCGTCGTTGTTTGACCCTTCATCCACCAAGTTTTGAGTAAAATATTTTGATATTTCACAACGTGCATAAAAACTAATAAAGAAACAAAAGGCAAGCAATCCTGTAGCATATGCTTTACAATAAGAAATGTGATGCTTTGCTTTGTAGCGGGAATACGATCGAGGTCATTTATTTTGGAGTAACAGGCCCTAGCAATAACGTGTTTGGAGTATATTATATTCAGTTATCTTAAAAGTTAAATTGAACCTAAGGGAGGCGAATAGCCGAGTTAGCCCACGATATGCACTGAACCAGCCTATTTTGGTCGGGTTTGACCTGACTTGTTAGCATCCGGTCCGGGTTAGGCCCGATTCGATCCCAACGAGGGCCGTGTACGGGTGTGTTCTGATCTCGAACCTGCCACGCGAACTCGACCAAGCTCGAATTGGACCTAGGACCTGACCGATGCCGCATCCAAACCTTACATTGACATCAGTTATTAGTAACCATATTAACTATTATTAACTATTTAATTATTAGTAACTATTTAGTAATCTCAAAATTTAATAATATAGCTAAATGTGCACATTTTTCAAGTAAAAACTTGGTAGGTTGAGTCTAAAAATTTTCTCAAGAAGCCCCAGTCCGTTGGTCAAAATTCATCTAGATCACGTTTTAATAAAAGAGGCAAAAGAATAAAAAAATAAAAAGAAAGAAAATTGAAAGAAAAACAGTGGTTTGGGTTGACCAAGCAAGCACTACTTGGATGGGCAGGGTCAGTGGGTTGGATTAATTGGGTTGTATTCCTAGCTCGAACAACTGGGCTTCGGCCCCATCAAATGTCGAGGTTAGCTTGGATCGGGCCAGCCCACGTCAGTCTAGATCCGGTAGGCCTGGATCCTGGTTAGCGCAGCCTAGTCCAATGGCCATCCCTAATCCAGCTCATCGTGCACCCACAACCACAAAGATACAAATTTATACAAGGGAAAATTGACTATATAAATCTTGGCCCGGCCTATTCACACTAATAAAACAAATAGTGTTACGGTTCGCTGCTTCAGAAGCGTTTCAACCACCAGCCAAACTTATCCCATTTTCACTCAATCATTCCTTAAATTCATGAAATGATGGCTCCAGCAGCATACGACCAAAACACAAGCCTTGACGAAGTCCAAGAAAATCAACAATTCAACGCAGGCCCATTCAAAACATCATAATTTCAACGTGCATGATTTGCCTAGGAAAAAGACGAGTCTTACATAATCATGGGCGAGGAGAGCCCTGGTCTACTTGTAGTTGTATAGGCTGCCCTTTTTTTCTGTTTTGTTTTGGATTTTTCAAAGGTTTTTCTTTTTTTGGGCTTTTTTAAAGATATAGATAGGAATCTCGGGGCAACCTTATAAATGAATAGAATAATCAAGTTGTTTTTATCGTAACCATTTTTTTCTGTTGTGCGAATATATCCCCTGGCTCGGAATTGTCTCGGTGAGCGTTAAAAGAGCACTCTCGGGCCCAGATACCCCTTGGTGGCCTTTGGTTTTTTTAGGAAAATACTTCAACGTAAATTGTAAATTTTAGACGGTGAATATCTAAAAGGACAAAATATCCAAGATTCTACCAACTTTACAAAATTTCTAGCCAAACGTCTCTACTACTCTGATCGCACGTAGCAGGGCGCTGTGGAAAAGAGACACAACTCCTCATAAAAATACATGCCATCACAATCTCAATCTCAATCTCAATCTCAATCCATGGGGGGCGAGTGAATGAATCAAGCCTAAAATATTTTGTCCGGGTCCAGACGAGCTACGACTCGTTCCACGAGGTTGAATTAAACCAACCTAAACCCAACTGAAACTCCTAACTTGGTTCAGCTCCCCCATGTCTCTCTCTCTCCCCCTCCCCTTTTTCTCTCTGAATCCATCACCCCTCATCTCTTCTCTTTCGTTCTCCCCTCAGCGAAAAAACAAGAGGGGAGAATAAATGTGTGAGAGAGAGAGTACTGATCTTTTTTCTTTAATTTATCAATTAATAAAAGAAAAGAAAACTCCAAAATAGTAATAAATGCTGGAGGCCTCAAGAGCATGATTAAAAGAAGAAAGAAAGATAGGAAAAGAGGAAAAAAAAAAAAAACAAAGAGGCCCCACTCCCCCATCGCCCTTCACTCTTTTTGTTCGTTTAAAAAAAGAAAAAAAAAGAAAAAAGAAAACCCTTTGGACTTTCTCAGTGATTCAAGAATCACATGACTGAGCCCAATCAGCGCTCTTCCTGCTCCCTCCTCCTTTCCCCCCTGCGTATAATTAATTAAAATAAAACCCCTCCTCCTCCATCATCACGCTGAAACTCGATTCCATTCCATTTCCTCTTTTTTGCAGTAAAAAAAACAAACAAACAAACAAACGAAGAAGAAACAGAGTTCAATTCTTTGAGATCGAGAATACAAAGCACATCATCAGAGATCATACAGAGAGAGAGAGAGAGAGGGAGAGATTGAGGTTGAGATCGAGTTCGATGTTAGTTTGGGGGTGGGCGGAACGAGGAGGCGGAGGAGGATTGAATGTGGGAGTTGCTGTGGGCTTGACGGCGATGGCTGGCCTCGCTCTGGCCGCCACCTTCGTCATCTCTTCATCTTATAGGTAAAAAAACAAGAAAAAAGCCCTAATTCTGATTGAACCTCTTTTTTCTTTAAAAAAAAAATTGAGGAAGAAGAAGAAGAAGAAGAAGAAAAGAGTTGGTATTAGATGAAAGCTTTGAGGAGATCAAACACTTCTTGTTCCTCCCGTTCCCCTTCGTCATCCCCCTTTGTTGATGTTGATGTTGATGCTGATGCTGATGCCACCCCCGTCTCCTCTTCGCCGTTATCATCGTGGATCCATTTGAGATCGCTCCTCATTGTTGCCTCCTTTCCTCTCCCCCATCGGTGAGTCCCCCTCCTTCGATTCCGATCCCGATCCCCATTTCAGATCTCCCCTGATTCAGCTCTTACTTCAAAATCTGATCTTGGATTGATTCGTAGTGATTTGTTGTTGTAATTTTGTGTAAAGATGAGTCTTTTTTAAAAAAAAGAAAAAGATGCTCGTATGATCCCTGATCTCGAGTAATTTTGGTCAGACGCAGTATTAGCTCACCTTGGACGGCTCGAAAACGAAGAAACGCTCTCTCCTCTAGGAGATGGGAGAGCCTGTTCTCAGCTGAAGGAAAGCTTCGTGATGGCGGAGTGAAGCTTCTGAAGAAAGCTAGAAGTGGAGTAAGAAACAGTACCTCAGATCTTTGTTATTATTATTATTATTATTTTTTTGGGGGGATTTTGGATTTATCGATGATTTCTGTTGGGTTTTTAATTAATTGCCCAATTTTGCTTATATTTGGATGTCATTGTTGGAGCAATAGTTTTGTTTTGTTATTAGTGATTAGTGATTGTTGCATTTGTGGTTTAGGGGATTGATCCGAGCATCAGAGCTGAGGTCTGGCCTTTTCTCCTTGGAGTGTAAGGCCTTCTACCTTTTCCTACTACCTTATGTTTCTCTGACTTATGAATATTTTGCTAGTTCATTTAGTTGAAATTTTCTTATGAATATTTTACTAGTTCATTTAGTTGAAATTTAGTGAGCGCTTTGGCTAGGATGGTTATTCTATTTGAGATTTAGATATGGTTTGCCATGCTTCAATTTTGCATATATCCACTCTTCTGTTAAGTTGTTTATGTATAACATACAATTGGGAGGAAGTACTGGGGAAAATGAGTTATATTAAATAGTGTTGTTCTAGTCAACGTTATATTTGTTAAAATTTCTTCACTAACGGAACAAAGTCGGTGAACTTTAAGTTGCTAAAATGATGCCTGGAGACTATAAATTCTGTAAAGTTGTGAGCTTTTCGTTTGCTCTGCGGAACTTTTGCTCGAGAGTCGAGACATTAACATTGCTAAAGTCTTAAAATAAACTAGCACAAAAAATTGGAAACAGTTCGAGAAAAATTAGAATTATGGACATTGCCATAATGGAATTAATAGTTAAAGAAATAATAAAAAAATGTTCATTGGAGACCATCATATTTTTCATATTGGCACAATATGCACGCTGCGAGTACAGAACTGTCACATTGGTTACACTACAAACACACGGACACAAACACACAGACGTAATTGTAGGCTTGCTTCAATCAGATGTAACATATTTCATTTTGACGTAAAGATAGTCTGGAACCAGAATAATGTTATTTTGGCCTGATCTGCTTGAACGATCCAATAGTTAGTTTCATGTACGCACTGATAGAATTAGTCAAAACTCAAAAGCATGCTAAACACTTTTCTGCATGCATAATTTATAACTAAATGGCATTTATCCCCGTTGCTGACTATAGCTCGTGAACAAATAACTTTAGATGTTGAGCTTTTTCCTTAGATTTTGTTATATGTCTCTTCTTTTAGATCATTCAAGGAATTCCTGGGTCATAGATGGATGGAGAAAGATGGATATGTTAAATTCCATTGAGCTCCCTTTAATTGGTCTTCATTCTATTCAACTTCCTTGTCCTGATCTGCAACTCATAAATTTGGATTTTTTCCCCTTGCCCAAAGAAAAGATGGACTGTTGCATATTGTTTGTCCGATGTAAGGATGCTCTTTCTGGTTTGGGTTACATCCATTGTGTTTCGTTGTTTATGGGGCATATGGTTTTCATATGTGCTTACAATTTAGCATGAGATGCTAGCATTTTTTATGCTTCTGGTATTGTTTCGAAGTAACTGCAAACATCATCTCACTTATATGGGTACACCGCTGCAACCCTTTCTCCTTTGCATATTAAAATATTTTCTCTTTTAGATTATAGATCTACATGAGCAGGCAGATTTGCTGTTGCAATAATGGGGGTGGGCTTTTTCTGGGTATACTTATTTCAGATTAAGCATAGTTTGGGATATACTTGTTTTCAGATTAAGCCTATGTTACATGGGTACTTCTATCTTGAAGCCATACCTGTACCCGACACGTACTTGTGCTCGTACCCAAACTCCTTGGACACTCCTTGCATATATGCATACATTTATTTGGGCATGTACTCAGTTAAACATTACATGTTTTAATTTAGAACTCTTGTCGAACATTTCCTGGCTGTAAATCATACCCTTCACATCCACTTCTTGGGTTCTCAAAATATGTTTTTGATGGTTGTTGACTGTCTGGTTCAGAAGATGAGAGTTTTTACAATTTATAATCCACATAATAAAATAAACATAAATGTCATAAGAATTTTAATTCTCATAACATGTGAATAAAAAACATTGATCTCATGTAAAATATTAATTTCAATATATAATATATGTGCATACATAGCCGTGTCCCCCTCCCCTACCTTTTGCAAATTTGCCGTGTCCCGAACCCATGCTGGCACCCGTACCCATACCCATGCAACATAGGGTTAGTCAGACAAGCAAAGCCATGACGATGGCTGCAGTTTAGACATGTGTCCCCTGGATGGTTGACTTTGCCTTTTCCTGTGCACCATCTACACGCTATTCTAGCTTCTGTATCTATTGCAAAACTTTTGAAGATTGAATCAATACCTTGCTTAAATCTTCTCAGCAACATGGCTTGATGTGCACGTCTATTGCTATTTTGCATGATATTTTACTACATATATTAATGGGCTTGATTTTTTTTTCTTTCATTTAGGTATGAAGTTTGCTGCATATTATATAGTTTAGAAGATCTAGCAGTTTAGGATTATTTATTAATAAGAAACTGTGTTTCTGACATTGTCTTCTCAATCTCTCTACAGATATGATCTGAACAGTACAGAAGCTGAAAGGAATACCGTCAAAGTACAGAAAAGGTACATCACTAACTTGTTTAATCGATATGTATTTTCTTTTTTTAATTTCTTGGAGATGCTAGAATTATCTTTTTTCCAAGCTAAACTTACATGCTTACTGTCCAACATTGTCTTTTGATATAGCGTAATTAAGTGTGAAGTAAGTTTTGTAGGTGCATTAGACCCAAATCCAATTTGATGCATGCCTTAATGTTGACCCATCAGTTAGCTACAGATCCTAGACCAAGATCGGAATCCCATTGGTTTGACAAAGATTGAACTCAGACCCAAAAGTGAAATTGCTGGTCTAGGCTGAAAAAGAAAAAGAAAGAAAGAAAAAGAAAGAAAGAAAGAAAGAATAATTAAAGCTGTTATATACCTGAGCCTAAGAGGGAGGGAGGGCGAGCATAATGAAAAGAGAGGAATTTTCTTATTTTTTATTTAGAAAAGGGACCTGAGTTGTGCTTGACCCCTTCTAGGGATGGGCTGAACCTGGGTGTAAATCAAAGTGCAAAGCGTGCTTTGACTCTTTTGGTGACTCTCAGTAGTGATGTCTTTAGTTTAAATTTTCTTTATATGCTAGTTTATCCTGTTTGGCTATAATAGAGATCATCAAGTATCAACCGTTGCTTGTGTTAATACTATACAGGAAAGAATATGAAGCTTTAAGGAGACGTTGTCGTCGAATTTTAAGTCACAACCGCAGAGGCATTTACTTGTTAGAACTGTGTGAGTTCGGTAAAGGTGACAGCTGTTGTCTTGACGAGATCCCTGAATCCTCTAGCACAGAAGTCCGTAATCTCACCGAAGGAGAGAGTGACCATTTTGACCAACCGCTATACGATACAAGTCCGGAGTCCAAATCATGTAATCTGGACGAAGAGGAAGAAGATAAGAGTGGTATCACTAACATCGAGGTGTCCTTGGCGGAGACAGAATCGTCTGATTCTGATTCCTCGTTCGAAGAAGAATCTGAAAGCACAGCAGCATCCTGCATCCTCGAACAGATTCTAGACCCTGAGTCCAAGTACAGCTGTGCTTCACATAAAAGAGACCCTTCTATTCGAACCACTGAGGACTTTGAAACATGGCAGCGAATAATTCGACTGGATGCTGTAAGAGCCAATGCTGAGTGGGTTATATACTCTCCATCACAAGCCCTGGTCTCAGAGGAACAAGCTCTACAATCTGCTGCATCAGTTGGACTCAAAGATTTTGACCATCTGGAGCCGTGCATGATCTATCATGCCGCCCGGCTGGTTGCAGTTCTTGAGGCCTATGCAATCTATGATCCCGAAACTGGCTACTGTCAAGGAATGAGCGATCTCCTTTCTCCCATACTTGCAGTTATGGAGGAAGACCATGATGCATTCTGGTGCTTTGCGGGTTTCATGAAGAAAGCCCGTCACAACTTTAGACTTGATGAGGTGGGCATTCGTAGGCAGTTGAAACTTGTCGCAAAGATTATACAGACCAAGGATTTGCACCTCTATCGCCACTTAGAGAAGCTTCAGGCTGAGGACTGCTTTTTTGTGTACAGAATGGTGGTAGTTTTGTTTCGACGGGAGCTTACCTTTGTGCAAACAGTGTCCCTTTGGGAGGTTATGTGGGCAGACCAAGCAGCGGTCAGGGCAGGAATTAGGAAGTCAGCATGGGGGAGGATCAGGGCAAAGGCTCCTCCTACTGACGATTTATTGTTGTATGCTATTGCTGCTTGTGTGCTGCAGAAGAGGAAGTTGCTAATTGAGAGAAGCAGCAGCATGGATGAGATCATGAGAGAATGCAATAGCTTGTCCGGGCAACTAGATGTTTGGAGGCTTCTCGATGATGCCCATGATCTGGTTGCCACAGTACACGATAAAATCGAGTAGTAGTGTGGCCTTTGAGTTTCCACTTCTGATCATTTTTCTTCTTTTGAGATTTATTATAACCAGATTTCGGCATTTCGCTCCCTTCTCCTGTTGGGCAACAACATCACTGCCAATTTGGAGTCAGTTCGGAGGGGGGAAAAAAGTTTTGTAATCCTGCTGGGTTAAATTATTTTTGAGTTAATACAGGCCCGGCCTATGTAATCAGATTCTTCTCTTGATTTTTAATAATTTATGGGGGGGAATATGAGTTAGGGCTTATAACTTGAAGAGTGATTGCGCAGTCTGGAGAATATTGTTGGTTATTCTTGCGCTGCGAATGAAGTGCTAGCCCGTTGGTGTAGGCTTATAGCATGATGTTTTCAGATGCTTTGTATCATCAAATTCACATAACTTGTACATGAACCAGGTCAAACGGCAATCTGTATTAAATTGTGGTTCAATAAAGATCAAACAGCTCTTTTTTGCTGCTTTTAAATGCAGTACTGCGCCTAAGTTATTTCAGGAGTAATTTCACAGATTTGCGAAAAATACGTCGAAATAATCTTCAAAAACATCTCATCTGCAGGATTGGCACCCATTCTTTACCGATATGTAGGTGCATACGCATTTGATACGCAGCAATATAAGATCAAAAAACAAAATGAATGCATCACCAAATGAATCCGTCTAAAAACCAACAGATTTTTTGGCTCGGGGAGTAGTGAAAACCTACACTTAACCTTTAAAAAGAAATCAACTACTGACATCCAAAACTACGCTATCTTCCAAAATTGTAGAGGATCCGAGCTACTCAGGTTTTGTGTATTTCCTGACAGCAAACGCCAACCCCAGGATCACAACGGGCACGAGCATCTGCAGTATTCTGATGATAAAACCTGGGCCGTTATCAGCTGTAGCTGTTGCCTTTGGAATTGGTGCAACATACGCTGGGGTTTTCATAGTTGTAGGATCAATGTCCCCGATATAGTACTTGTCTAACATATTTGTAGCAGTCTTGCTGTGACCCACATCTTCAAAATCGTTTGTTGCGTCTTTCCCTGCATGAAGTAAATCAAATATTGGTTCCACAAAGATTTTCTGCATCTACTGTTTATTATGAATTTAAAACGCATTGCAAAGGTACATATTAATATTACCAGTCGATGATATCACAACATCATCTCCACCAGGATGGTCATCAAGAAATTCTGTGACATCATACACCTGCAAGTATCGGTTTATCAATATGTTAGCTGCTCGATCTCCTTGATGCTTTGTCAGTATGAACCAGATGATATCACAACGAGATGCAAAAATAAAAAAAGTGATCAAGCTATCCATAAGACCATTAATTTTAATTTAGTTGTATTCAGATGAACAACTAAACCAATGAACAGTAAACGATCGAGGATCATTTACTAGTAACCGTTCACACCTAGTTGAATTCCTCCTCATTCATATCTAGCACACATTTTGTTAGCCTCCACCTACCCTCGTGGGCCCTCTTTCCCACTGAAAACACATGGAAAATGGACCGTGGTCAGCCACAATCCACCCACAATCCACCATTTCAAGTAATTACTTCTTTTTGTTATTGAGGAACGTTTCTTATAATTCCCTGTGAAAAGGAAAGAAATAAATAAATTTATCAAAAAATGTAGACAGTGTAGCCTACAAGTCCATAAAGCTAACATATGTCATGATGTCTGATTGAATTCTTGATTAATGAACTGCATCATTTTAGCCACTTTGCAGGAATATGTCAGACAATTAGGTCCCTTTATTTCTCTGAAGGCTTGGGACTCCATAGCTGAACCCATCTTCTGATGAAAGAGACTCAGATCATCGCGATAAGCAGTTTTCTAATCGTATAAAGGTGTTAGAAACGTAAAAGAATTGTGCGAGGCAGACAATTGCGCAAATGACTGAAGTTGAGGGATGCAATTTACATGAAAAGGGTTACCGTTAGTAAATTGTAAGAGCACAAAAGATACCATGTTTCCCAAAATATCGATGCATATGCTGAAAAATGAAAGGCATTCTTTGCACTAGAGCTCATATATCTTAGTTTTACCAATGCGGTGAATGTTCAAATGATCGTGCAACTACTTATTACAATCTGCATACTTAATGCACATAAAAAAAGGACTAGGACGATCTTCCATATTTCCCTATCTTGACCAAATTATTCATGTGTTGTGTTATTTCAGCATTGATTTTGCGACAACATGATGCATAGACAATAAATTGCAGATGTTACTTTTTTGGCGATAAAAGCTTACTAAACATAAAGGTACAAAAATACGCCCTTTTTTGTGCATTTGTCCCAAGCTTTTAAATGATTTCTACAAAACTTAGTACACGAGAGTAACACAAAGAGATCCACATAGAAAACTAGATTTCTTCTAACTACCACAAATTCTCCATTTACCTTTTCCCCTCAAAATTTCCGTTTTTTTTCCTCGTTTTTTGAGTGAAACAAGTCCAACTTTAATCAGTAAGAATTTAATGAGAAAATCTTAAAAAAAAACTTTGTACTATTCATACGAGTTGTGCTTATAACAGGTTTTTAAAAGGTTTTTTATCTCGCCTATTATCAGGTTTGTTGCTGATATATTTTCCTAGGTGTCTTGTAATTTAATATCAGCTGAAGGTTTTGTTGCAAATATTTATGATCGACTACATGAATACTTATTCTCCATTCATCTCTTTTCAGTCTACTAACAAACAATCCATCTTGTTACATGAAATTAAAATTTAATGAGATATCGCCATTAACAAATTGCAATAGAAATTTTAAATATATATATATATATATAGAGCAGTATCTGGTCCATTTATCGGATACCACCTATTGACACATTAAATATCTCGGGGTTCTGATTCGGATACAAAAGGTTATATTAAAAATTAGATACAAATGCTAATACATTTTGAGAGCTATGATGAGAAGCACACAAGAGTGACAAATAGAAAACTGGATCGCGATTAAGGCAATGACTAAATATTGTGATCCTCCAAATTAAAGTCAACTAATAAATTTTTTTAATTATTATTACCAAAATCACATAATTCTAATCATAATATATATTTATTAACAAGTCAAACAAATTGGCGGGGAAAAAAAAAGGAAGGACCTTTCCGAACATGATGAGCCAACAATCTTTTTTCACGTTGTGCTTCGCGACCTCTTCAAGTGCATACACTTTCGGTTCGCTCGCCATCCCTGATCCCTAAAATTATTTTACAAAATCTCAGATTCCGGATGCTGAAAAATATAATCAGGTCATAAAAGAAATCATACAAATAGAGGCGAAGGCTAGAAAAATACTTGATAGAAGGGGGAAAAAAAAGAAAAGAAAAGAATTTTTAAGAAGAACGAAAAGGCTTCTTTTGTTTTTTTCCCCTGTTGTTTCGGTTATCCATGTAGCAGCGGCTGGGATTCGATGTTGTATTTTTGGAGAAAGTTGCGGTAGTGGCTTGATTGGATGGACCGGATCCATGTAAATTGGACCACAACCGCAAGTAATTAGCTGAGCCTGAGTATGTTTATTGGGTAGGAGCCAAGTTTAGCTGGACTGGGCTTAGTGCCCAATTTTTGAATGGGCTGGATCCGAAGTTGGTAGCCCACGAGCTCATGTGACCGTAAAATCTTTAGTACGAAAAGAATTTCGTACGTTAGCCTATCAAAACGAACGAGTTATATGCTTATTGATTATTAAAAATTATTCTTAATTATACTAATAATTATCTTACTAAAATATCCTATTTAAAAAATTACTCAGTTATATCACTAAAATATCCTACTTTAGAAAATTATCCTATACTATAAATTGTTGCATTTCTATAAAAAAATGTTCCGGTTAACCAACAAACCCTAAGCAAGTTCTTGTTTCTATGACTTACTCGTAGAACATCCTTTAAAATATGGTAATGTCCACTATAAAATAATAATAATAATAAATTTATAATAATAATAAAATTTCTATGTGTAACCATTTATACTTCCTAAATTCTTTATTAGCACTTACAATCTATGGACCTCACACGAGGACGAAGACACTTTTCTTAGAGGGTAGCTTAGTCTTTTTAAGTTAACTAGTTAGATTGCACGTGTGTCACGCCCCGCTTCCCAAAACATCGGGGAATCGGAACGTGAACAAGCCCGCGACGTAATTTAGAAAACTGTAAAAACAATGGAACTACAAAACATTTGTAAATTTTAGAAAACTTTCAAACTTTGTAAATTGCAAAAACAAACACAATGAAAATTTAGAAAAATGTAAAAACACTAAAACACAATGAAAATTAAAAAAACTACAAAAGAAATATTCTCAAGTTTTTTAAATTGTAAAAACAAACACCCTAAACTTTTATAATTAACAAATACACAAAACTATTAAAAATTATATTAAAATCAAGGAACTACAAAAAAATCATTGAAAAATTTTAAACTTTGGAGGGCTAATTTGCAATATACTAAAGTTTAAGTTTGTTTTTTTGTAAATTTTAAATCTAATAGATTTTTAATTAGTTATGTTCTTTTTAAAAAAGTTATGGGTAATATTGACCATGAAAAGTTTTTCCTAAACCAATACTTTTAAAGAGATTATTATATTTTTTCTGTAATTTTTTTATTTTTTAGGGGTTGCTAGTAATTTTGTATATTCATTCTAGTGTCTATAGGTTAGAAATTCTCATGGATTTTTTAAATTATAAATATTAGGGTTTTTGTAATTTTTTAAACTTATAGGCATTTTCTATAAATTGTAAATTATTTACAGACTATTTATAATTCATATATTTTCAATTTACTAATAAGTTTGAAATTCTTAGGGTTTTTTTGTAAAATTTGAATTTTGAGTGTTTATTTGTAATTTTTGAAGCTTTAAGGGTGTTTTCTATAAATTATAATTTATACATGTGATATTTGTAACTCCTATATTTCTATATTTCTAATGTATTGTTAGGTTAGAAATTATCAGTATTTTTATAAATTTTATAACCTTGAGGGTTTTATCTTGCAATTTGTTAAAACTTTAGAGTTTTATTACAAATTCCATAATTTTTTGGGGATTGTTTGTGTTATTTTTAGGTTTTGAGCATGTGTATATTTTTGAAATTTTTAATGTGTTTTTTACAAATTTTGAATTTTATGAGTGTTTTTGTATTTTTCGAAACTTACAAGATACATTCTCCAATGTCAAAAACTTTTATTTTTTAGCTAGCATATATTTTTCTGATTTCTTACTAAATTGAAATAAGTAAAATTTATAATTTTAAAGATGTTTTAATAAAATTTTAAATTTGTAGGGGTGTTTTTACAATTTAAAAACTTAGAGTAAAGTAATAATTTAAATTTGTAGGGGTGTTTTTGTAATTTATAAGTATTTTTTATAATGTCTAGGAATTAAATTTGTATTATCATATAGGTAAATAAATAAATATAATTTAAAAATAATAATTTAAATTATTAAGTATCAAATATTAGTTCATGCGAGAAAGTAAAGTAATCTATGGTCTATATACTTATATAGTCATAGTCAATATATTAAAATTATAATGTCCACGGTTAAAACTATATGGTGGGTTCACATTAAGTATAATTTATAAAAAATAGTACATTAAAGTCAAAAAACCTTTTAACCACTATATAAATTGTTTAAAAAAATTTGCTTGTATAAACTATACTGCCTAGGAATAGTGATGTGCACACTTAACTATAACCTAATACATATTAAGAACGACTTATTCCTTATTCTTCAATATCATCATTAATTAATGTATCTATGTATTACACTAAAAACACAATAAAAATCTAGAAAAAAAAATACAAAAGAAATTTACTTCGTTTGAAGCATAGAGTCCAAGTGCTAAACGGAACGATTCAGGGGATTTCTACCAGGCTAGATTCTCAAACAAAAAGACGCTCAGTCCCAGATCATGTGCATAATCTCTCAAGGACACCCTGGTGTCCTCTCTACTGTATCCCAGCAAGGAAAAACTTTTCGAGAATATGATTTCCATGAACAAAATCGGAACCCTTCACTTCACTAGCTAAGAACGTAGCAGCTAATAGTATCCATGAACAATCGAATCGGCGTCAATTAGATGATAATATTATTGGCAAATACTAACCATCCCACTAAACAAATTAAGCCAATGACAGTTGTTCTCTGTGAACAAGTGGGTGCCCGGTTCCTTTGAACGTTCATCCGCTGGCCCAACAGTCAGGGGACAGGGACCTTAATCCTGGGCTTGGATGCATTGAACTTATCATTTGGTGATCGTTCTAAAAGGCTGCCCCATAACCGCAAGCCCAACAGTCCACGGTTCAAAAACCCCGCGTGTTCATTGAACGAGAAGCCACGGATTAATTTCTCCAAACCCGTAGCCAGAGAATCCAAGGGAACCAGAGGGAAGCCCGGCCCTCTCCCAGTTTTGGAATGGAAACGAAGGGGAGCCAATGGGGGTTGCATTTACGTGGACTTTCTTTATACACGCATCAGATGCACTCACGGTAATTAATGGCGTGCTTTTTCTCACATGAGCCCCCTACACTTTCCATATCATTACGTTGCTTATCAAGAGCACACTTCAAATATTTAACATTTCAGATGCTTGAAATGGAAAAAAAATAATAATAATGAAAAATCTTTGGGGGTCAACATGAAAAAAAATCCTCTATCTTGTAGGTACATTTGTATTTGAGCGGGTCAAAGGAGTGAATCTTCTTACTGTCAGCAGTGAAGAGAACTTGGTCTCCGCCTCTTGCCCTTTTTTTTTTTTGGTCTTTTTAAGAGCACAATTTCTCCTCATACATACACTTTGCTCTCATACCTCTTCTCCCCCTCTCACTATCTGAACGCAATTATTAATGGACATGTCCACTGCTCAAAAGAAGCTCAAACTCGCTTCCCCGGGGGACCAAAATCTAATCGACGGTCTCCCAGATGAATGCATTCAAAAGATCTTCGGCTTCCTCCTCAACTCCCAAGACCGCTGCAACTCTGCCGCGGTCTCAAAGAAATGGCTGCATCTAATGGCGAGCATGAGAGTCTCAGGCATTGAATTGCCTGAGCAATCTCCTCCTCATCATCCTCAACCTTTCTCTCGTTGGCTAATGGGGGCGAAAGCCAACAACATTAGGCTCGCTGCTCTTGCAGTTCGAGCCTACCCTCCTCGAGCTCTCACATTCCTCTGTATCGTGGGGTTGCCTCGTTCGTTTTCAATCACTGATGATGGCCTTGAAACCATTGCGAAAGCTAGCCCATCACTCAAGTGTTTAAGTCTCTGGGACTGCGATTCGGTCAGAGACATGGGTTTTCAAGCAATCGCAAAATGGTGCAGGGGTTTGGAGAGGCTGAATCTGATCAACTTGCCTCTAATCAGTGATAATGGCCTGTGTTCTATAGTAAGCAGTTGTGCAGAGCTGTCAGCTGTGAGTATTGAGTCATGTCCTCTCATCAGAGGCGAGTTGTTTGAGATTATCAGGAAAAAGTGTTTGAAGCTCAAAGCTCTGTCTCTGGTGAAATGCCCTCGTGTTCAAGATTCAGGAATCATGTCGCTCGTCTCGAATTTGCCCCAATTGCTCAGGCTCAAGATTTCGATGATGCGGATTGGAGATGAGGTATTAAAAACAATCGTAAACCAAGGCAAAGCTCTTCAGGTGTTACATTTGGAGAAGATCAAGGGTCCTACTGAGATGGGCTATTCTCTGATTGGAGCAATGGAGGAGCTCAAGTCACTCAAATTGAGACTCTGTGCCGGGTTAACAGGAGAAAGCTTCAGAGGATCAAAATTTACAGGATTGAAATCTATCGACATACGAAGATGCATCTCGTTAACAGATGAGGTTCTAATAGAGCTATCAGAATCTGCCAAATTGCTTAAGTGCTTGAGATTAGAGGAAGACATTGGATTCAGTTCCAAAGGGCTACTGCAAGCTCTCAGAAATTGGAGGGACACACTAAAGATCCTCTCTTTAAATAAATGCAGGATCATCGAGAACCAAGAAATTACAAAACCTGAACATTTCCTTCTACTCAACAATTATCCTCTTTTATCCACACTTGAGCTGAGAGATTGCGATGGGATCGGCGATGAATTCCTCTCTTGGATGGCACTCTCTTGCAACCAAGCGAAGAAAATTAGCTTGACAGGCATGAGCTCTTTCTCCGATCAAGGACTGCTTCGCCTCTTGATGTTTCAAAACGCTGCCGATAACCTCGTAAGCTTAGAGCTGAGTGGTTGTAGAACGGTAAGTGATCAGGCTCTGAATGTTATAGTAAAGGGATTAGGATCAGGGCTCAAGTCTGCGAAGCTAGAGAACTGCAGTGGTGTCAGTGACAAGATCATGAAGACGATTGCTTCACATTGTGTTGTGCTGGAAGAACTGAAGGTGGATGGATGTGAGGTTACTGATATTAGTCTTTGGTGTTTGGTTTTCAAAGGGAAAGATAGGTTGCAGTCGTTATCGATGGCGGGTTGTGCAGGTATAAGTGATTTAGGACTCGAGTGTCTCGAGCAGATGAGATGGGATAATCTGAAGATGCTTAACATAAGGAACTGTCCGAGGATCAGTAGCCAAAGTATTGAACTTTTTCGGGAATGGATTTGGTGGTGCAAAGTGATTTACTAATAGGATGACGGGGTTTCGAGTTTTTGTTTGTTTATCACAAAGATTTCAGTTAACCTTTGTTCCCGTCTTCTGGTTCTTGTGTTTTAAATTTAGCGTTAGAGACTGTAGGGCCGGGGTATATCCAATCATTCCTTCTGAGTATCGAGTTTTATAGACGGCTGTGATTTTTTCCCCCCCTGTAACATCTCCGAGAAATATAATCAGTTTTCAAGAACATATTTTGTGAAAGTAGTAGCATCCGTAAGCAAGAAATTGGATGCACATGAAGTGCATCTTATTGGTAGGTAGTCAGGACGACCATACTGATGATCAGAAGTAGTATCTGGAGGCAAGAAATTGGATGTTCACGATGTTCATCTTATTGACGAATGTACTGAAAAAGAAAGCACCACGCAACATAACACAATTCCTCACTAATCTATAGGCACGTCTACCGATTCGACATCGTGAACATCCAATTTCCTGGACGTATGGGACTTGAATGTATAGAACAAATTCTGGGAGAAGTAGGCGTAGCTGCTGCCAGAATTAATAGAAGAGAGTTCCTTGCATGCTGCTGCACTGCCAAAGAGGTGAACTGCTGAATGCGGCACTCTCTTCCCTATTATCAAGCAGCACTAGACGTAGCCACTTAATGGGGGCATTGGAAGAAAAATGAGGGGGAAAAAAAAAAGAAAAGCAAGCAAAAGCCTTGCTTGACGGCTCAGGAAATGTCTGATTACCTTGCATATTATTCTGCCAAATTCATAAGACAGATGGGTTGCATCAACATGATGTGCCAAATAAAAACCACCGGAATTGAAAGATGAGTAAACAACAATCCTCATGCTAGTTATGGTTTACAGCTCATGAAAATCGTGAACTTTGGCAACGGGTTGAGACCATTAAAAATACTAAAAAGTTATGATTTATAGCTCATGGAATTCTTAATTTTGGCATCAAAAAAGTAAATTGCCAATAGATCAAAACGACTTATATGGCTAAAAATCGTGTCTTGTAGCTCATGAAATTGTGAATCTTAGCCTTCATAAAATTATTTGCTAAAGGGGGGAAACGACAAATAGTGACAAAATTTATGGGCTATAGCTCACGGCATTTTTAATTTTGGCATCTGCGAAATTATTTGTCAATTGTTAGAAACGACTAAAAATAGCACAAAATCATTGGTTAAAGCTCACGAAATTGTGAATTTTATCATCTGCGAAGTTATTGACTTACAGATAAAAATAAATGAATATAGAAAAAAATAATGACAATAGGCCATAAATTCACAAATTTTAGCCTTCGCAAAATTATTTGCTAACAAGTCAAAACAACTAAAAGTGACAAAAAATTATGAGATATAACTCACAAAATCGTAAATTTTGGTTATAAATTGTGGGTTACAGCTCAAGGAAATCATGAATTTTGACCTCCAAGAAATTATTTGCTAACTGGTCGAGATGACTAAAAATGGCTAAAAATTGTGGGTTATAGTTTACAAAATTAGGAATCTTAGCCTCACCCAAATTATTTGCAAGTTGGTCAAAGCGACTAAAGATAACAAAAAATCATGAGTTATAGCTCACGAAATTGTGAATTTTGGCCTCTTGAAAATTATGTGCCAACTGTTCGAATGATTTAAAATTGACAAAAATCATGGGTTATAGCTCCCAGAATCGTGAATTTCGGCCGCCATGAATTTATTTGACAACAAGTTGAAATGACTAAAAATAGAAAAAAAAATTTGTGGGTTATGGCTTAAGAAATCGTGAATTTTATGCTCTGCAAAGTTATTTGAGAATGGGTCAAGCGTACTGAAAATGACAAATAATCGTGGGTTCTAGCCTACGAAATCATAAATTTTGATCTCAGCGAAATTATTCTTCACCAGGTCGAAATGACAAAAATGGCCAATAACCATGGGTAATATCTGTAAATTTTGGCTACCGTGAAAGTATTTGACAAAGGTTCCAAGTGACTAAAAATGGTAAAAAAATCGTGAGTTATAGGCAAAAAAGTATGAATTTTGATCTCCGTGAAATTTTTTGATAACGGGTCAAAATGACTAAATAATAGCAAAAAATTGTGAGTTATGGTTCACAAATTCTTGAATTTGGCTATTGTGAAAATATTTGACAGTGAGTCAAAACGACTAATAATGGATAAAAATATGGATAATAGCTCATGATATATATAATTTTGGCCTCTCTAAATTATTTGCCAATAGGTCACAATGACTAAAATGGCAAACAATCGTTGGTTATAGCTCATAAAATAGTGAACTTAGCTTCTGCGGAATTATTTATCAACATGTTGAAATGACTAAAAATGGACAATAGCCATGGATCATAGCTCATGAATTTTTTATTTTGGCCTACACATAATTATTTGCCCATGGGTTAAAACAACTATAAATCGCAAAATATCATAGGTTCTAGCTCAGGGAATCGTGATTTTTTTACTTCTGTAATGCGCGGAAATAACAAAAAATGGCTAAAATTCATGGGTTATAGCTTATAAATTGTGAATTTTTAACCTCTAAGAAATTATTTGCCAATAGGTCAAAATGACTAAAAATAGCCAAAGATCATGAGTTACAAGCTTATAAAATCGTGAATTTTTATTTCTGTAAAATTATTTGCCAACAGGTCGACGACTAATAATGGCCAAAGTCTTCGGTTATAGCTCATGAAATATATAATTTTGGCCTCCGTAAAAATTATTTGCTAATGACTCAACATGATTAAACATGGCCAAAAAACCGTGGGACATCATGCAAGGAATTGTAAAGTTTGAAGTCCGCACAATTATTTTCAATGGGTCATAACGATGAAAAATGGCCAAAAAATGTCGGCTATAGCTCAAAAAACTGTGAATTTTGATCTTCACAAAATTATTAGTCAATAGGTAGAAACAATTTAAAATGGCCAAAAATTAAGGGTTATATCTCACGTAATAGTGATTTTGGGTCCTGCAATTTTTTTTCCCAAATTGACTAAAATAGTAAAAAATTGAAATCGTGAATCTTGACCTTCATAAAATTATTAGCCAAAAATTGTGGGTTATATGACTCACAAAATCGTGAGTTTTGACCACAACAAAATTACCTGTGAACGGTCGAAATGACTAAATATGACCCAAAATTGTAGGTTATATAGTTCACAAATCTTGAATTTTGGCGTCTACTAAATTATTTGCCAACTAGTCGAAACGACTAAAGATGACCAAAATCGAGGGTATAAGTCATGAATCATGAATGTTGGACTCCGCAAAGTTTTTTCGCTAATGAGTTGAAATGACCAAAAATGACAAAAAATCGTTGATATAACTTGCAAAATCGTGAATTTTGGACCCCCATGAAATCATTTGTCAACAGGTTGAAATGACTTTAAAATTTTAAAAATCATGAGTAGCTCACGAAATTGCGAATTTTGATCTTCACAAAGTTATTTGTCAACGGGTTAAAATGACTAAAATTGGCCATAAATTGTGGTTTACAAGTAAGGAAGTTGAGAATTTTGACCTCTGCAAAATTATTTACTAACGGGTCGAAATGTCTAAAAATGTCCAAAAATCTTGGGCTATAACTCATGAAATCATGAATTTTGACCTACGCTGAATTTTCCACCGAGTCAAAATGGCTAAACGTGGCAGAAAATCATGAGTTATAGCCTATAAAATCGTAAATTTTGGCCTCCGTAAAATTATGCTAACGAGTCGAAACCACTAAAAATGGCTATAAATTGTGGATTATAAATTGCAAATTCATAAATTTTGATCTTCGCGAAATTATTTGTCAACCAGTTGAAATGAAATTGCCCCAAAAATGCAAGTTATAGCTCATAAAATTATGAATTTATGCCTCAGCAAAGTTATTTGCTAGGGAGTCAAAATGACTAAAAATTGCCAAAAATCATGGGTTACAGCTCATAAAATTGAGAACTTTGGCCTACACGAAATTATATGCTAACTGGTCGAAATATCTAAAAATGACTAAAAATCGTGAGTTATAACATATGAATTTTACCTCCACAAAGTTATTTGCCAACTAGTCAACAAGAAATGTCTATATATCGTGGGCTATATAGTTCACGAAATCACGAATTTTAGCATCTACGGGAATTATTTACCAACAGGTCGAAATGACTAAAAATAGCCAAATTATGTGGGTTGTAACTCACCAAATCATAAAATTTAGCCTCCACAAAATTATTTGCCAACAGGTTAAAATGAATAAAATGGCCAAAAATCTTGGATTATACAAAATCATGATATTGGCATCTGCAAAATTATGTGCCTACTCTAAACAAATAAAAATGACCAAAAATCGTGAGTTGCTCGTGAAATCGTGAATTTTAAACTCCGCAACATTATTTGCAACTGGTCAAATCGACTAAAAATAGCAAAAAATCGTGGGCAGCTCACCAAATCATGAATTTTGGCCTTGAAAATTATTTTCAACTGATCGAAATAACAAAAATCGTATATTATAGCTTACGAAATCGTGAATATTTTCATCCAAAAATTGCTCGGAATCTTTCGTGGTTCGTTTCTACCACTGGTTTCATTTCTAGGTATAACCTCTCTCTGCAATAAAATTTTAATGAAATAATTTTGTGAATTGACTGGAATTTATTGGTCCAAGCAATTTTGATACTCTTTCAAAGGAAATATGAAAGAGCTTTTCAGTCGTATATTGAAACCATATTGTGTAGTTAACACCATCTTATATCTCAAACAGTGAATGTGTTAAATTGTTAGATAAGAACAATATTCAGATAGAAACCATCTCTCTTTTGCAAGTGCAAGTTAGTCTACTTGTGTATATAAACTTTATTAGAATGTACGTCTTACTGTCTTAGTACACCAATCTAAACCGATCCATTTGCATGATTCATATAGATACCTTATGAGAAAAGCTATCTTCTTAGCTGAGTTTCTATAAAAACAGTATCACATGCTAAATTTCCATTCAACACCAAAAAGGGTCTAGCCGAGTAAGTAAACCACCTATGAGTAGTACTTTGAGGTCTCAGGTCTGAGTCTCGTAAAGAACACCCACATGAATTTAATTTCTTAAAATAACCGAGGTCGCGTGTTGATGGTTGCCCCATAGCCATGCCAAGGGGTATGATACATATGGTCCAAAGGATAGTGGGGAAGTTCCCTCGCCAAACCAAAGAAAATTCCTTTCAACTTTTTATTATTATTAAGATGAAATCGTTTCAGAGAAATATGTTATCTTGTTATCTAAATTTGCTCTTTCCCCCGTGTCACGCGAGGGTTAATCGCTAGTAGAAAAAGATAGTGGGATTGATGAAAGATGATGTATTAGGGGAAGGTTTTTCTTTGAAATTCATCAAATCAAATTAAGGGAAGTGTTCTAGAATCACGTGATATGCACAACAAATCATAGGGAAAAAAAAATTCTACAGAACAACTAGAAACCAATAACACTTCATGATATGTTCAAAAAGTGATGTAACAAGAGTGAAATTCTCTAGAAAGTACCTTCTTGTTACTTTCAATTTTGCAAAATCTTTTTTTCTTCTTCTTGCACATATAGGTTATAAGAGTGCTGGAAAAGATCTAAAATCAATTTAGTTGCAATAGGGTGCTGTGTTGCTGATTGATTTTTATTCGTTTCTTCATCATCCTACTCATCACAGCCGAGGTGCCTACAACACTTCGATGACTGTTTTATTACGTATCAAAGCAATATTGGGATTGCAAAAATAAAAGACAAACTCAAAGCAAACACACGCCATTATGCCCAATATCATGACAAACTTTCCACTGAGAGTGGGAAAATGGAGTACGACAAGTATATAATGTTAATAGGAATTCGTTTATGATCCAAAAAGATTATTGTCACATCTCAACCAGAAAGTAATAATATCAAAGTAAACAAAAGTAACAAGAAACAGAAACATCCATATTTACATTCAAAAAGAAACAAGCAGATGGACATTGACACAAAAAAAAACCTTCTTCTTCTTCTCTTCGTTATAAGGTACTATATTGATAAAGATTTAAAGAAGCATACTCGGGTAAACCCAAACCGGTGAAGGCCATCTAGGAAGTGTCACATACCATGATTTCAGAGGAGATTCTTCGCTCGTATCGATCGCCTCTCCATCCAAAGGAAACACGCTCCAACCAGCATACCCAGGTCCCGCAACATAAACACAGTTCTTTCTCCCTCCCCACCTCCCCGGATCTCTGCAAGCAAACGAGCATTTTCCCACCGCATCCATAAACAAACACCAATCGCCCAAACTCTCCTTCTTCACCCACACGGATTCCGAGAAGTCCAGACTGTAAACTTCAATCTTGGGCGAACCAGGTAACGAAAACTTCCCCGTCGGAATCAAAAGAACAACAAAGAGCTCCCCGTTGCATTCGACCAAATTCTGCCCAAACTTGCCGTAGTAGTTATAGAGGAATGTCCCAGTTGACAACTTGGCGTCAAGAAGCCTCCAACTCATACGAGGTGCGAGATCAATAGCCAAAACCCTGTAAAGGGAATCCATGCCAAAGACTTGACCTTTGAAGACAACCAAGGACATGACTTCAGGAGAACCCACGAGATTGAGCTCGACCCATCCCTTGCTTCCTGGTGACCAGCACAGGATCGAGTAAAGGTCCGAGGAGATGTTGAGGGCTACGACAAGAAGAGAGCAAGATTCCGAAGAGATGGGCGCCGTCAGGATGCCGAACAGGAAGTTGAAATCCCCAGACGGGAATTTGGGCGATCGGAGCTCACGGCCGGTGAACGCATCAGCGAGAAGGGCGCAACGGTTGGCAACGAAGATGAGGTGGCCGTTGGAGGATCCGATGCAGGACCTAGCTAGGATTCGGGAGGAGAGAGGGGAGCTGTAGGTTCTAGCGTTTGCTAGGGTTAGGGTTTGGTGGCGGCATTGAGGGGGGCCCGACCACCGGAGAGCGCGGGAGTGGTTGAGGCAGAGGAGGGGGGGCCCGCGAGGTGCGGCGGCGGTGGCGGAGCGCCAAGAGCGGCAGGAGGAGGCGAAGGCGATGAGGTCGGCGGCGGAGGAGGAGAGGTGGTCGAGGATCGAGAGGAGAAGAGGCTCCGGGAGGTCGGCCCAATTGCGGTGGCCGGGGTCGCCGAAGGGAGGAGGAGGGCTAGGGTTAGGGTTTGGTCGAAGGTCGTCGTTGTCGGGGTTGATCTTGGTTTTCTTCCTCTTCTTGGTTCGATTTCGATGTTTGATTTGTTGGCCGCTCGCTCTTTTTCCCATTCTCGAGGTTGATGCGAGCGGCGAGAGTACCAGTTCGAGGCTTTCGGGGTCTTCTATTTATTAAAAGATCATTTTTTAGGAGGTGGGAACAAAACACTGCTATATTCAAGCCCAATAAGCCCAGCCCATGAAGCTCAAACTCACTCTGCACCGAAACAAGCGTGCACTCTGTCTTGCAGAAGCCCAACCCAACATGTAGAGTAAGTGCAGCAGCCTACTAAGCAGGTAATCAAAAACAAATGGGCCAATCTGAAAATAATCTGATAGTGGAGGCCCAATATTCCCTGAGCAAAATCGGCCCTGGGTATCCGGATACATGACGGCAATGCGTGCATATATATATATGAGCAAGATTATCTGAAATTTTTTATTAGGTTTTGAATTGGTAAAAGGCTTAATACAATGAACGGATACGAATTATGTGAACATTAGATTGATAAAGAATACAATAAGATTTGGTTAATAAGCAGGAAGTAAATGAAAACAAAATAATACTGGATTCATTCACCTACAAATCCTAATACTCTGTACCTGTTGTCACGGTGCACAGTATTTGATGATTAGTCTCGGCTATATAAAGCATTGCCTTGAGAGCAAGGCTTCGGATGTAGAAGAGCAATCAGCTCCTAACACCTCGTGTTATTTTTATTCAAAAGTATTATTGTAATTGGTATATATTAGAAATTTTTTGTAGACAAATTAAATGTAATATCCTTGTTCAGTGGCATTTTCAGTCAAATGTTCGTACTATTTAGCACCGTGTGATATATTAAATGTAAGATTGATCAATACAAAAAAAAATTGGCACGAGAAACCTTCACGGCTTCACCATCGAATAAGTAATTTGTTTGGCATTATTCTGTTATCTCATATTTTGACTAAATATTCTTTTCTCGTAAATAATTCGTCATCATAAGTTCAAGCAACTAAATATGATTTTCCGGATACAATCATACAAACCAGTGGTTCACCAAATTTGGTGTGTTGGGGTTTTAGAATATGTAGATCAAGTTTAACAGAGCGGATCATCCACAATGTAGCTCAATCAAGTAATCATCAATGATTAAGAAACTTAGTGGACGTC
>BQKN01062210.1:130592-189733 GCA_022839385.1 Asparagus kiusianus
GCTAGTCTACCCATTTCCTTGTATCAAGATACCAGCTACGTTCAACTAAGCTTTCATTTGGCAATTATTTTCTCTAGTTGTGCTTTGTTCGGTGTTACCTATCGTTACATAGTGAGACGAGATCTAGATGATATACATCTCAAAACAGGGGCATCTGCAGCTTTTGGTTTCGTCAAAGGTGAGAACCATGACAATGTGAGAATTTCAACGAGAGCTTAAATTTCGTACTCTGTTGATGGAGCAGTGTATGTGTCTCAAATTTAAGGCATTCTAGTGTGTATATAAACAAATAAGCAAACGAATGCTCAATTAATTTAAGAAATAGAACCAACAAGCGATTTAGCCAGAAATGCATCTTTCAAACACATCTTCAACTAAATTCATTACACAAAGAGGCTCTATCTGTCACAACACAAAGATAACATGGGAAGAAAGCAGACCGAAAGTCAGAACATTATCAAAATTAGAGATTCACAAAAAGCTTACAATGCTAAAACCTTCCATTTCTAATCAGATGAATCTAAAGGGCAAGGTTTCTAGCATTGACATCAAAAATGCACACAGTAGTATCAAGAACACATATCTGTACAAAGTACAGAGATAAAGCCTATTTAGTACATTGGCAGTGAATCACTACTGTGGCCAAGAATCAGTGCCAAAATAACGAGGTCTCGTCCCATCTCATTCTCTTTTCATGTTGCTAAACATCTAAACAAAAGTTTTGGAGGTGAGAAATAATAATGGCACTTCCAAAACAACACTGCGTTGAATGAAGGCTGAAATTCAGCAGAGGCAAGTCAGCTGCTTCAAGGCCATGATTATAGTTCCCAAGAGGTAATATCGGCATGTTAGCTTTTATAAAATGAACTAGCTACTAAGTAAAAAAGGAACTTCTGTAAAAATTATGAACAACGAAGGGTATTAGGCTTCAGATTCAATTCAGTTGTTGCTGTGAATATGATTCATGATATCAGAGATCTTCAAAATAGCATTCTGGACTGGATCATCAACGACAGTCTCAGCACTCCCTAACCATGAAGGTGACTGCAATGCATATCGGTATTCGCTTTTTCCCCTCTTCACTTTTCTAAAGTTTGACAAAGCTTTTTCCAGGTCAGACTGTTTCAATGCTCTTGGTATCTGCAACATGCAACCAAAAACTGGACCTAAATTCATTATATTATCGAAAAGGATGCTTATAAATCATAAACCCCCTTCACCACTGGCTAGAAAAGTTGTCATTACGCATAAATTTGGGAAGAATCTGACAGTGAAAGTTAATGACAATTACCATTAATCCTTTCCTAATTTACCGTTTTCAGAATATTAAACTCAATAATGCTCAGACATCATAGTGAAGCTAAAATGACAAGGAACCTTTTACAGAAAAGTTTACCCATTTAACAGTATGACCCTATACTAAGATCAAATGACAAGGTATACTCTTACCTGTGGGGCCTTCCCTTTCTTTTCTTCCTCCAGCAACTGTCTAACAGGAAAATAGGCTGCTTGCTTGCAGAGTTCAAAAATATCTGAACCAGTAAAACTTTCACAAAGCCCAGCAATATAGTCATAATCAATGTCTTCGTCTATTCTTTCCCCCTTCAGGACCACCTTTAATATCTTAACTCTCTCGCTCCGGCCAGGTATGCCAATTTCGAAAGACTGAGAAAAACGCCTGAGTATTGCCTCATCTAGCTCCGATGGACGGTTTGTAGCAGCTAAAACCATAACTCGAGCATTTTCTGCAATACCAATGCAAAAGTCATCAACTAAAACCTCTTTATAGCAAATCAAAGTACACCCTTCTTAATGAACAAACAATTGTGATCACTTCTGATGCAACGTCATTAGCAATCAGCTTATATTAGTTTTCATTTGCAAGTTTAATATGATCAACTCTGGGGATAAATGCGGAAAATCTTAGTTTGATAAACACACATACATTTGCAATTACATGCAAATGCAGCAAATCATTGCAAGAGTAAGCCGTAACATAGATCTATATTGCCTTCTGAGTTTTCATGTCAAAGGGAAGAAAAAAAAACCCTGAAAAGTAAATTGCAGCATTAACTAAAAAGCTGCAAAATTGAACCTTACGAACTTTGGCTTTGAAAATATTTGAATTGTTTCTACCAAACGTCTCAAAAACTAGTCACAACCAAATGCTTCACCCAAATTCAATATTCTGATAGCGCCACACAGGATACTTAAGTTATCCGCCTACCTTGATCTTCTAGGTAACAAACCAAGCTGCAACACTAAATTCAACATGTTGTTGGAGTTGATGGTCTACACAAACACAAAAGATGTATATACAAATGTGAATGATAACAATGTACTATGTAATCACAGTAGAGATATAGAACAACACACAAGAATTTAACGTAGTTCGGTCAGTATGACCTACGTCCACGGGCGAGCACAACAAAAAAATTTACTAATCATAAAAGATAAAATTACAAAAGAAGATCACTTTAGTAGCTCACCAAACTCACACAAAGAAGAGAACACTCAAAAACTCTTTTTCTTTTTTCTTCAACTCTTTCTTTCTTCTCTGTTCTGAATGCATTTACCTATCATCTTCATCGGTATTTATAGCTTCAAAAAAAGGTTAGTGAAATAGTAAAGGGTTGGTGGAATAGTGATGGGGATAAGTGAAATAGTATCTTAGTTGGTGAACTTTGAATTCATATTCAAAGTTAAAGAAATAACAAAATCTCCACCTTGACTTTGAATATGAAGATCTTCTCTTCACTGCTGTCTCGCCAAAAGTCCCTTATAGGCTTAACCTCCGCTTTGTTAAACTCCAAGTAATTCGAGACAATGCTCGAGCTTGCACGAATGTATGAGCTTCGTCATCATATCTATTGGAGTATCTGCAGTATCAATTTTCTTAATCTTAATTACTTTAATTTCTTTAATAAAATGATATCTGGCATCTATATGCTTGGTTCTTTCATGATTCATCTCATGCTTCGTCAAATGTATAACACTCTGGCTATCATAAAATACCATAGTAACACCTTGGTGTAAGCCGATATCTTCAACTAGACCTCTCAATCAAATAATTTCTTTCACTATTTTTGCTACTGTCATATACTGTCTCTGTGGTAGACAAAACAACCGTCGAATGTAGAATCGCCTTCCAACTAAAAGCACTACCTGAAAGAGTGAATATATAACCTGTCAGGAATCATCTCTTATCCAAATCGCCCGCATGATCTGAATCAGAATAGCCAAGTATTCTACAATCTAAGTTTGTGTTCCTACCAAAATATAAACCAATATTAGCAGATCCTCTCAAATATCTAAGTATCCATTTCACAACCTGCTAATGGACCTTTTCAGGCTTATCCATATACCGACTCACAATACTGATTGCATGTGAAGTATCTGGATGGGTGCAGACCATAACATACATAATGCTTTTAACTGCTCTAGCCTAAGAAACACAAGACATGTATTATTCCTCTTCAGTCTGAAGTGACAAATCTGCTGAAAGACGAAAATGAGCAGCAAGCGGAGTCTTCACAGGCTTGGCATCAAGCATGCCAAATCTCCCCAACAGCTTCTTGATGTATTTCTCCTGAGATAGAAATAAATTTAGTTCTCGCATGTTCCTGTGAATCTCCATCCCTAAAATTTACTTCGCTGCTCTCCCAAGCTATTTATCTCAAACTCATGTTTCAGTTAAAATTTTAACTCGTTGATTTCTGACATATCTTTAGCTGCAATCAACATGTCATCAGTATACAAAAACAAATATATAAAAGAATCATTATTGAGCTTTTTATGATAAACACAATTATCATATTTACTCCTAGAATAACCATGCTTAAATATGAAAGTATCAATATGTCAAATACCACTATCTCGGAGACTGTTTCAAGCCATAAAGAGATTTCTTCAACCTACACACATGATCTTCTTTACATTCAACAACAAACTCTTATGGCTAATGCATAAAGATTTGCTCTTCAAGCTCACCACGTAGAAAAGCCGTCTTAACATCAAGTTGCTCGAGCTCTAAATTAAAATGAGCAACCATGACAAGCAACACGCGGATTGATGTGTGTTTTACAAGTGGAGAGAATACTTCAATGAAGTCCACACATTCGGTCTGACTGTAGCTTTTAGCCACCAAACGTGTCTTATATCGTACAGATTATGTATCTGAAGTTCATTCTTTCTTCTTGAACATCTATTTACAGCCAACGATCTTCTGTCCCCTTGGTGACTTCACTAACTCTCATGTCTAGTTTTTGTGAAGAGACTCCATCTCTTCAGTCATCACAACAGTCCAATCTGTAGCCTCACTATCACTAATAGCCTCATTATAGGTAGAATGTTCTGAAATCTCAATTGATTCAGCTAAACTCAAAGTGTAAGCAAGCATGTCTGCATAACGTTGAGAATGTCGGACCTGTCTTTTTATTCTCCTGGTGACAATATTATATTATTGCTCTTGCGGTGTATCAGTATTTGAAGTTGAGCCTTCCGCAGTGTCAACTGCTTCAACATGAGCTCCCTCAAACACTCTTTGAAGTTGAGCTCTAGCTCCACCTGCTTGCTAGACTCATTTCCAGTACCTGAGGTATCAATAACACTCTTTTCTCGGGTGAAGCATGAATTTCTCATAAAAAATAACATCCCTACTAATAATAAACTTAGATGATTTGAGATCAGAATACCATAATTATATTCCTTCACCTCAGTAGCATATCCTAGAAATATAGCTTTCTTTACTCTGGGTTCAAGCTTACCATCATTAACGTGAAAATAAACAGAATCAAATACTCTTAAATGAGAGTAATTAGCAGGGACACCAGACCATACCTCTTCTAGAGTTTTAAAATCAATTGCTGTAGAAGAAAATCTATTTATCACGTAACAAGTTGTATTGATTGCCTCGGCTCAAAAGTTTTTTGACAAACCGACATTAGAGAGCATGCACCGAGCTCTCTCTAAAAGCGTTTTGTTCATCCTTTCTGCAACTCTATTTTGCTACGGTGTATGCCGAACTATACGATGATGTATAATACCTTCATTCTTGTAGGACTAATCAAACTCCGCGGAACAAAACTCCATCTCATTGCCGGTTCTGAGACGCTTCACTTTCTTTCCTGTTTTCTTCTCAATCATAGCCTTCCATTACTTAAAGATTGTAAACACATCACTTTTATGCTTCAAAAGATAAGCCTAAACTTTTCTAGAATAATCATCAATCAATGTTAGCAGAAAACGAGCTCTACCTTTCGATGGAACCTGAGAGGAACCCCAAACATCTGAATGAATATAATCTAAAGTACCCTTAGTTCTGTAAACACCGGTACTAAAGGAGACTATAGTGTTTACCGAAAACATAATGCTCACAAAAATCTAGTTTGCTAGTTTTCTGACTACAAAGCGGACATTGTTTGTACAATACATCTAGTCCTCTCTCACTCAAATGTCTTAACCGTATATGCCACAAACGTATAGTATCAGAATTTGAATCCTCTGCGAATGACACCGCTACAACACCTACCATTGTACTGCTTCAAGGATATAGAGTGTATTTACATTCCTTCCTTTTATAACAAGAGAGCCTTTTACTAACTCTCAAAACTCCACATTCAGCCGAAAACTTAAAACCATTTGATTCAAGGGTGCCTAAAGAAATAACGTTCTTCTTTAACTCTGGTATATGTCTGACATTGCTCGGTGTTCTAATAATATCATCATGAGTTCTAATTTTAACTGATCCGATACCAACAGTCTTGCAAGGTATGTTATTTCCCAACATGACATTCTCACCATCAATAGAGTGATATGTGACAAACCAATCTCTTTGCGGACGCAAATGGTAGGAACAACCCGAATTAAGAAAATCTCCACATTGACTTTGAATATGAGGATATTCTCTTCATTGTTGTCTCGCCAAAAGCCCCTTACGGGCTTAACCTCTGCTTTGTTGAACTCCAAGCAATTCTTGTTGTACTAGGAGAGTCCTTATTTTAACTCTCCACAAACCGAAGTTATTTCTTCACTTTGTATTTTGCAGAAGACATCTTGAAGCCCACTAGAATAACACTTGTTCTAATACCAATTTGTTGTTTCTTTGACTTTGAATATGAATTCAAAGTTCACCAACCAAGAGACTATTTCATTTACCCTCATCACTATTCCACCAACTATTTATTATTTCACCAATCTTTTTTCGAAGCCATAAATACCGATGAATGTGAGAGGTAAATGCATTCAGAACAGAGAAAAGAAAGAAAAAGTTGAAGAGAAAAGAAAAAAGATAGTTTTTGAGTGTTCTCTTCTTTGTGTGAGTTTGGTGAGATATTAGAGTGATCTTTTTTTCTAATCTTTTCTTTTGTGATTAGTAAATTTGTATGTTGTTCTCGCTCGTGGACGTAGGTCATACTGACTGAACCACGTTAAATGCTTGTGTGTTATTCTCTATCTCTACTGTGATTACATAGTACACTGTTATCATCCACTTTTGTATAGACATCTTATGTGTCTGTGTAGCCCTTCGGCTCCAGCACATGTTTTGAATTGTCCAAGACCTGCAATTCTATGGTTAGGTAACAGCTAAGCCCTCATCCTGTAATACGTATGAAATGCATATATCAACCATCTCTCCTCCTTCATGCATCCATGTGTACCACATGCAAGCAAATGTGACATAACATGTGCATTGTGAATGCGATATTCATAGGTTCATGCATGATCAAGATAGGTGTTTGCACATGCCAAGTAAATGGTGAACAATATAGATATGTAAGTATGATCCATTCATTTATCACGACAAACAAATCTATGTTTAAAGACTTTTTAATTTTCCATGTTTCTAGTTCCTCATTCTTTTTGTTGAAGGAGTACTATTATTCGGAACCACTCAATACATCTGATAGAAGTTCCAAAAGTACACAATAATCTCATTTCTATATAGCATGCAAATCATGATAAATGTCATGAGCTAGCCATCTGCAAAGTAGGAATAACTATCTTGCTTATGCAGTAGGAGATAAAGCAAGAAAGCAAATGAGATGTTAGCATAAGCCCAAATTCCACAGCCTACTCAACTGACTTTCATGTTAGATCCCCATATCAGTATGAAGAGGTGTGGTCATTGATTCATTAATCGGCAACACAAATCCATACAACTAATTCCAGAAAAGAAAGCTATCCGAAATGAGGTAAACACGAAAAAGGTAATCCCTACGCGTACACTGATAATGTCTGGGCTAAAGGCTTTATTGTTATTGTTGTGTTATGAGTACAGCATAAACATATTCCAATCGCGCAACATCTAGAATACTGACACGCGTACAATGGGTTTTAGTGTTGCAAGCTATAAAATTAGTCAGCAAAGCAGAACACGGATTACGTGTCGAACCAGACCTACAAGAAAGATGTTCAGACTGTGATGAAATTACAAGCCCCATAGCAAATGAATGAAAGGTAACCAGATGGCTTTAAAAGGTTCCATGACATCATATAAACAAAAAATACTAATGAAACAAGTCAGACACTCACGGTCTGTGGTGAAACCATCCCACAGGGACATAAACTCGGTTTTCATGTTAGCCATGGCTTCATGGTCCGTGCTACGGCGCTGCCCCAAGAAACTATCAACCTCGTCAATAAAAATGATAGCAGGCTGGAGCTTATGGGCGAGAGTAAACACCGCAGCCACTGCAAAAGTTGAAGAAAGAAAACACTGAGCACAGCATTACGTCGGGATCAGATGAACGTGATACTTGCCGAGAACTCAGACATGTGAGGATTAACGCCCGTAAGCTTACGTACCGAGCTTTTGAGCATCTCCAAACCATTTACTCATCAAATTAGACACCCTCACATTGATAAAAACAGCACCGGACTCCTTAGCGATGGCCTTTGCTAGCATCGTTTTCCCGGTCCCCGGGGGTCCATACAGCAGAACCCCCTTCTGCGGACTAAGAAGATTCCCGTGCGAAAACAGCTCAGGTCTCCTCAGGGGAAGGATGACCAGTTCAAATAATTCTCGCTTAATCTTGTCGAGACCTCCAACGGACTCAAACTCGACATCGAAATGAACAGGATTTATAACATCGCACGCTATCACATCCTACAAATGTAATTAACGTAAACTGTCACAATGTCCATTCTAGGGTTTATGCAAACAGCTAACTGAAGCAAAAGTACCAAAAACTTGTCGATAAAAACCGCCAAAAATCCCAAAAAGAAAAAAAGAGGAAGAGTAATAATCGAAGATAGAAGGAGACCTCATACTGATTAGTGTTGGTCAGAGGTCGTCCGAGCCTCTTGGCGATCTCCCTCTTCTGCTTGAGCGCCTTCTTCGATGCGGCGTGGTTAGGGTCGAGCTTACGGAGTGCGGCGCAGAGAACGAGGTAACTGAGCCCCGCGCTCGCCGCGTAGAGGGCTAGCTCTTTCAAGAACCTCGACCCTTCCATCGCCGACGACCAAGCTTTTCTTTTGATTTTTCTCCTTCTTGAATTTTTTTATTTTATTTTTTATTCGATCGGTTTAGAACTGAAAATAGAGGAGCCAAAGTGTTTTCTGTTGCTCTGGCCTTGCGGCCTAAGAAAGAGAGTACGATGAGGATGGGTCGGGTCGTAAACGGGTCGGGTATCTATCATATCAATTACTCGGTTCGTTTTGAGTTCTCGTGCTTAAACTGCAAGATAAGATCGTTCTGAATTTGATCCTTTTTGTGCGCGTATAAGTTGCTAGCGTCGAAGTAGGCGATATATGATTTTGCTACAATTATTTCAGGACTCGCTTTTTTCTTATTTTTTCGAAAAGACAAAAATGCCTAAAGGAACTATATTTCACCAGAATTTAAAGAAATTAAGGGTTTAAATCAAATCAACACATTCCAGTGTGTTGTAAGCCAATAAGCAAGCAATCGCTCCATTAAAGTAAGGAAAGTTATTTTTAAAAGACCGTTTTTGAAACTTTATTAACAAAATCAACTTTCTGTGGATTTAACTATCAAAATGAACTCCTTTTTTCGATTTTGTAAAATATAGTTTTAAAAATACACGGGACTAGTAGTCCCGTGTAATTGGTGTTGGCTAATTACATGCTAATTAAACTTCAAAAAAATACACGAGGCTGATTAAATTTCATTAGGGTGTAATTAGGCACCACTAAGTACACGGTACCCATAGTCCCGTGTATTTTAAAGCTTTTTTTTTGGCAAAATCGACCTCTTTTGACCAGAAATTGATTTTTGCTAATTATATCAAAAACAGCTCGACTTTGATAATAAAGTTTCGAAAAGGGTCTTTTCTAAAAAGTTCTCCTTAATTTAATTTAAGAAATAGAACCAATAAATGGATTGAATCCCCTGTGTACATTTCGTCAAAACGTGTTTCTAGTATTGACGTTCAAATTACGTACATGCAGTAGTGTCGAGTAACGGGTGCAAAAACACGTAACCGTACAAAGTGCAATAGATAAAGGCCATTTAGTTCGATGTCAACGAAGCAAAGATTATTCTACCCTACTCTGCAAGCAGTTACGAAAACTAAAAAAAAATTATCCCATCTCATCACCATTTCATGTGGCTAATTAATTAAGCATCATCTGCTCTCAGACTAAAGCCACACGCAATCAAAAGTTTTGGAGGAGGAAAAAAAAAACAAAAATAATAATAGTGTCACTTCCAAACAAACACTGCCTTCACTGGAGACTAGGGGTCTTTATAGGCTTCAGGTTCAGTTTGCTTGATGCCGGCAATGCGATTAATGAACTCGGAGGAGATCTTCAAAATAGCATTCTGGACCTCATCATCGTCGTACGTCATTATCTGTGTTCTTCGATCATCAAGGTGACTGTACTGATGCCAATCGGTATTCGCTTTTTTCCCTCTCTTCAAATTTCTAAAGTGTTCGATCGACAAAGCTTTTTCTAGGTCTCTGACTGCTGCGACGCTCTCTGTATCTGCAGCACGCAACCAAAAATTGGACTTAATTCATTTTATTAACGAAAAGGATGCTCTTGTAGATTGATAGACCCCCTTTCACCACTGGCTAGAAAAGTTATAATGGGGATAATTCTGTCAATAAAGTAGCGGCGATACAGATTTGAGAAGAATCTGACAGTGTCAGTTATGATGATTACCGTGATTCCTTTCCAAATTTACCATTTGCTGAATATTAAACCGATACACAAACGTGGATCATAAGTGAAGCTAAAATAACAAAAGTAACCCATTTAACTGGATGAACCTTCAATAAAGTAGCGTTCCACCAGAGCTTAGCGCTTCCTTTGAGGGTGATGGGGAAGCATCGGCATACGACGGCTTCGGATACTTGAAGCATGCTCATTATATCAAAATAATTTTAAGCATGTTCCGAAGGATCCCCCTCGCCTGAGTATGATTCCAGTGTTGTGCCTCGAGAAACCAAAACAATCGCCGAGAAAGATAAAGAACCAACCAAAAATCAACAGCACAAACAATCCATCACTAGTTTTACGTGGTTCGGCGAGATGCCTACGTCCACGGGGCAAGAAGGGGGGAGTTTTCACTATTAGAAATCAAGAGGAACAAATTAGGGTTACAAATCTCTCAAAAACCCTCAACAATCAACTCTCAATCTCTCCAATTGCTCCTAGAATAGAAGCCCAAAGAAAACTCTCCCAATCTGCTCAAATTCGTCCTTGCTCTTAACCTTAAAAAACACCCAAAGGGTATTTATACAAACCCAAAACGAAACAGGTCTGAAAACAGACCCAACTTAAAACCGCAGCGGCGGTCGACCGGTGCGGTCGACCGCGATCCATCGCGGTCGACCGGCCCGGTCGACCGCCCTCCATCCAGAACAGTTCCAAGAATCCAGAGAGTTCGGCGGTCGACCGACCCTGATGCAGACGTCCAGTGCCTCTTGTGCACGAATGCGGTCGACCGGCCCGGTCGACCGCCAATCTGTCTGCTGCACAGTAAGCATGTTCTGCTAATTCTACAAATCTCCACCTCGGCGAAGATTTCCCAAATCTGAGCCGACACCGAACAAACCAATACCTCAACTGTTACATCCAGTATGCCATGGCAACGGACTCATGACAACGGACTCCAATCACAACACGTCGAGATCCAAACGGGAGTGCGAACACTCAACCCCAAAGCAACTGTGCCTACTCACCAAACAACTGAGCCTACACCGACTACACCAAATGCCTCACTTGCTGAGACCCAAATGGGAGTGCAAACACTCACCCCAAATGTCGATGTCGCTCACCAAATCGGCTGCATTATAAAGACTGTCTACGTATCCTCTATGAGGAATCAAGCCTTAACGTAGTTCACCCAATGGCCTCCAAAGGCCCTCAATCCAACCTGCGGCTGATAGCATCAACAACGGCCCCAAACTGAAGCGATCCAAACACCTCCACCTGAGGTGAAACTATGGTCGTTTCTAAAACATATCCAACAGCTGCATCCAAATCTACCAACTCGTCATCCGCGTCCAAAACCAAATGACTCACATGTTGTGTCACCTCAGCTAGAATCTCCAATAATGCAGAATGACCTGGAGTATGTAGGGAAATTCCCACCCAATGTGGAGTAGCATCAACCTCCACCCGCTGCGATATCCCTCCGATCTGATCAATACTCTCTATCTGCCGAGAGTCCAAAATGACAAACCTGCTCAGACCAAACTCAGAAGCTCCCAACTGATAGCTAAATGAACTCCTGAATCCCAAATGTGCAATCGGATCCAATCTCACATCCACTATGTGACCAAGTGCTGGGTAACCTAATATCCGACGCCAAACAAAATTTGAAACAGTTCCACCAGATCTAACAACTCTATACGCAGCAGTCGGCAACCTCATAAGATAGTCCAATCGTGTCGAAGCCCGAATACCAGATCCACTGCTCGACAACCAACGCCGATCCTCCTCCAGAAAAGAACGGCCCACTAATTCTGTCACCTCATCATGTCGCCCCATTGTCTCCTCTCCTCTGAAGTGTCTCCAACTACCATGAGCTCGGCACCAATGCAAGAAAGGACCCCTACTAGAATAAGTACGACTGGTAACCTTTTTGCCCATACACCTCCTCCAACTATTGCGGACTACTAGGGCTTTATACCAACGGGACTTGGTTGCAACCCAAATATGCCTAGTACAATCCCCAACATAGGAAACAAGATAACGATTACCTCCCGATGATGCCTCTTCGGAAAGCCCCCTAATACCTGACTGAACACCTCCAATAAGACCCCTCGATCGGTGGATAGAAGTGCTGAACTCCACCTCGGTCTCCTCGCTCATCCCAATGTGCTCGCAGGACTTTAATCTGCAGGTCATAGCACTCCTCAACAATCTATGCATGGTGTAACCAACAATATATCCCAGCACCAACCAATGCCACAGTCTAGCCATAGAAGTCATCAGCGCCCTATTAATCACCGTGCTCCCAAGTAGATAATACAAGTTACTCCGTCTGACGCCCTTCATAACAATCATGGACCCTGATGTGACCTTCAAGCGAGAATCCGCCAAAGTCACCCTATAGCCTGATGCCTCCAATACCCCAAGTGAAATGATGTTCTTTCTCAGTTGAGGAACGAACCTCACATCAGCCAACTCCCGAACCATCCCGTCACTCGTCCTAATCCGAACGGTACCAGTACCACCAATAGGACATCTGTAATCATTACCCATAAGAACATCATCCCCTCTTTCCAACTCCTGAAAGCTGGAGAACCAATCCCTTCTAGGACATATGTGGTAAGTAGCACCTGAATCCAACATCCACTCGGTGGAGTCGGCAACATCGACTGACGGAAGAGCTGGGCACGAATAGCCCGAAGAATCTGAATCTGAAACATCGCCACTAGCCTTGGCAATATTCACCTCTGAAGCTTGAATAGCTTTCCCTTTATTCTTCACAGCTTGCAATTTTGGGCATTCGGCTTTCCAATGTCCATCCTCTCTACAAAAGACACACTGATTCCTACCAACTGCAGGATGTCCCCCTCTAGACTGCGACCTTCTTCCACGGTTTGGACTTCTACCTCTTGCAACCAATGCCCCCGCAACCGGCTCAATGGAAGTCTCCTTGTCCTTCTTTCGAAGTTGATAATTCACGAGAGCTGCGGTGACCTCACTATACGAAAGTGATGCCTTCCCATTAATAAGAGTGAGGACGAAGGTCTCATATTCCTCGTCGGGCAAGGAACTCAATAACAACAACGCTTTATCCTCATCTTCAACAATGACATCTACGTTTGTCAAATCTGTAAGTAGCTTCGTGTAGTAGTTCATGTGATCACTAATGGATGTCCCCTTCTTCAATTGGAAGCGATAAAGCCTCCTCTTCAAATGCAAACGATTATCGACGCTCTTCGTCAAATATTTGCCCTCTAGGACCTCCCAAATCTTCTTTGCCGAAGTTTCATTCATCACATCATATTTAAGGTCTTGGGTAAGGCAAGACCTAATCACACCACACGCTGTTCTATTCATTTTATTCCAAACCTTTTCATCAACGTCGGTCGGTTTCCCGTCCAACTCCAATGTGTCTTCCAAATTTTACGCATTTAGCGCATCCATGACTTCACATCGCCAAAGTCCAAAATTATTTGTGCCGTTGAACTTTTTCACATCTATTTTTATAGAATGTATATTCAAACTTTGGACGGCCTTCACACCAGAAGAACCCTCCCTACTTTTATCTTTTTCAGTCATATATCTCAAAGCACCACCAAACCAATGCGGAAACAAACAAGAAATAGATCCAAACTGAAAAGACGAGATTTTTACCAAAAAGATCCCACCTTTATCACCAACTGAAGCCCTAGATGAACTTCCAAAGCGATCTACTCCTCCAAAATAGCCCAAGCGTAGCCCGGGCTCTGATACCAATTGTTGTGCCTCGAGAAACCAAAACAATCGCCGAGAAAGATAAAGAACCAACCAAAAATCAACAGCACAAACAATCCAACACCAGTTTTACGTGGTTCAGCGAGATGCCTACGTCCACGGGGCAAGGAGGGGGGAGTTTTCACTATTAGAAATCAAGAGGAACAAATTAGGGTTACAAATCTCTTAAAAACCCTCAACAATCAACTCTCAATCTCTCCAATTGCTCCTAGAATAGAAGCCCAAAGAAAACTCTCTCAATCTGCTCAAATTTGTCCTTGCTCTTAACCCTAAAAAACACCCAAAGGGTATTTATACAAACCCAAAATGAAACGGGTCTGAAAACAGACCCAACTCAAAACCGCAGCGGCGGTCGACCGCGATCCATCGCGGTCGACCGGCCCGGTCGACCGCCCTCCATCCAGAACAGTTCCAAGAATCCAGAGAGTTCGGCGGTCGACCGCGGCGGTCGACCGACCCTGATGCAGACGTCCAGTGCCTCTTGTGCACGAATGCGGTCGACCGGCCTGGTCGACCGCCAATCTGTCTGCTGCACAGTAAGCCTATTCTGCTAATTCTACATCCAGGTGAGGCATTTTAAATTTCTCAAACGGGAATTCCATTATCTCGTCAGATAACGTAGTATTTCCTTCGATAGTATCAGCAATTGGTTTGTACCCTCGGTCGTTGCCGGAAGGTCCTACAGTGGTCGACGAAGTTGAGGAGTCGTGGCGGTAGTTTCCTGCGAGCTTTTTCTTTGGCACGTCCTTCTAAAGGCTAGGACCGGGGTTCTTATCGTCATTGTTTAGTTGCTTGGGGCGGTTCTCCGTCCGTTCGTGGTGGTTGGGAGGAGGTCGCTGTGTATCCCTCGACACTTCATGAGTGTGAGTTTTCGATCGTCGGTCTTCAGGCGGTGGAAGTTGCTCATCGGCGTGTGGCTGCCGCGGGATTCGCCAGAGGAGTTCATTGGTCAAGGCGGCAAACTGCTCCCTCATAAATGTAGAGAGTCTGTCTACCGTCTGCTCGAATTGACCTTGGGTTACATAATTCGGAGATATCCTTGTAGGAGATTGGTCCACTCCTCGCTCAGAACTTGACATGTCTTCTCAAAAAGAGGAAGTAGCCCTACGATGGGCGCCAAACTGTTGATGCTCGTAAACAAACAGTCGATGGGGGTTTCAGAGTCGTTAGATTAGCGAGAGATTGCATCGTCGAGAGGGATGGGGGACCGCTTTCCTTCTTCGACTTTACGTCTGGTTCTTAGAGCTCGGGGCGGGCAGGTCTCCTTCACACACAATAATCACCGAAGTACGAGGCTTGTTTCCCTTGTGGTAACTCCGATGATCAAGTCAGCTGACGGATTTAGGTAGATTCGTGGGAGAATAAGGTATCTGCTTCATATGTGACTATATGATTTCTTTTTGGTAGTTAGAGAGTTCGAACCCCTTTTTAGGATGAATAGCGTCTCTATTTATAGAGGATGCCAAGGGCAGAACCGGCGTTTTAGTGAGAAGGCGTCTCATGATGATAGCGAGGGGTGAGTGGGAGGCTGAGTCACCCCCTGCCTAACACGCGTCAGTTGATGAATGAGGGGGGGGGTCACTTTGGGGATATAAGGACTCAGCAACCGACGAGGCTTGTCAGTGGGTGTCGTGGGATCACTTTTGCAGCATAGGGACCCTGCAGCGTCGTGGCTTGTCGGCAGGCGACGTGGGTCATTTCTGCAGCATAGGGCCCCTACAGCCGTCGTGGAGTCATAAGTTTTTAATTGGTAAAATAAGGCTGAGAAATAATGTTCTGAGTCAGTCTTGGAGGAAGAGTCGGCTGATTGCTGAGTCATAATCTGTGGGCTAACTGCGTCCGCCCTTCGAGTTGTCCTTAGGGAACGAGGTCGGTCGGACCGAGTCTGTTCCTGGGACGGCCTTTTTGTGAGGAACGGGGGACACCCTATAGCAATACCCATTGCCTAGTTGCTACAGTAATAACGCTACAGTAAATGATGCTGTAGCATGAATAGTAAATCTTGGGTTCTCGCATTTGTATAGAGGAATCGAGTCCTTAACAAAAAATACTCAATACGCTACTATCTAGTTTTGTGCAGGCTGTGACCCTTACTTAAAAGGGCCATTTGAGCAGATCGAGGCCCACTGTAGAGTCCCCGTTCCCCTATGATGAAGGCAGTTTAAAGGGGAGCATAGAGAGACATAAGAATAAAAATAAATTATTTAAAAGAAGAACAATGATCTTTTTTTTATCTCTGAGAATCGTCGTAGATGGAGAAACTGGAGATGAGTCTGGAAGAGGACTCTCCAATTTTCCAGCTACCGTTGGCTGTTTATTCATCGGCTATATGTATGCAGTATGCTTATTATCCTTGTTCCGTGCAAGCAACCTGTTCGATGAAATGCCCCAACGGTTTGACCCCCGATGGAATGGATGCTTGCGTTCTTGTGCTCATAACGGCTCCGAGAAAGGGCGTTGACTTTGTATCACCAGACAAAATGAAAACTAGTTGACTTTGTGAGGATGGAGTTTACTAACTGCTACGAATTTAGTACCATCGGCCTGAGATTGGGAGCGGCAAGGCCTCATTTGTGCTGCTTTTCCCAATTTGAACTTTGTCAAGATGGAGACTCCCCAATTTCTGCACATATTTTTTGATGGGTCTTGCTAGTATATCAAGGTATGTCACTCTCTCTAACCTAATAATAATGCTAACTTGTCCCCATGACTTGCCACGGGTTTCTTCAGTTGATTTTAATAAGCTACACATCGTTGACATTGATTATATGCTTTTGAACTGTTTTTTAGTGGGTATTGATTTTTTTCTAGTATTTTTTAATTCAAGGATTGGGTTTAGATGTATCTGTTGGTCTTACACATCGTTGACATTGATCATCATGTGAACGTTCAAGATTCCCTTGTATCTAGTAATTATGATTGTGTGGATTAGATGTATCTGTTGGTCTTACTATCAAAGGGATTTTTTTTTAATCTGAAAGAACAAGCGGCATATATTTGTAGCCATATCACTAATAAGGGAGAGCTGATGCAGATGGTAAATTGGAGGGTTAATTAATAAGGGGAAAATAATAATAAATGGAGTTTGCTTGAATTCTGAAAGGGCCGGAAGACGGACAAATTTTGAAAACAGACACTTTTACAAAAATATTCTCAAAAAAAGACCGATTTTTTACTTTATTTTCAAAAAACGACCTAGTTTTCCACTTAATTTTCAAAAAACGACCTATTTTGTTGAAACTGGGTTGTTTTTTTTGTGAAAAATATTCCCAAACTTCACGGGAGTTCAACTCCCGTGAAGTTTTTTCATAACAAAACTTCATGGGAGTTCAACTCCTAACTTCACGAGAGTTCAACTCCCATGAAGTTTGTTAACATTTTTCACAAAAAACGATCCAGTTTCAGCTTCAGGGTTGAAACTGGGTCGTTTTTTGCAAATATTTTCAAAACGGATCTTTTTTTGGGAATATTTTTGCAAAGAGGTCTGTTTTCAAAATTTGTCCGCCAGAAGACTGCATCTGTTTTTTTTCTTTTTCGGAGGAATTTTCAAAAGAGACATGTTTTGAATTTTATTCCCCAAAAAAAACCTGTTTCCAACTTAATTTCAAAGACCGACCCAGTTGACTGAAACTGGATCGGTTTTTGAAAAAAATTTACAAACTTCACGGGAGTTGAACTTCCGTGAAGTTTGTAATTTTTTTTCAAAAACCGACCCAGTTTCAGTCAACTGGGTTGGTTTTTAAAATTAAGTTGAAAACATGTCTGTTTTTGGAAATAAATTTCAAAACAGATCTCTTTTGAAAATTTGTCCTTTCTTTTTCTTTTTTTCGGCCAAGCAGATACTGTAGAGAACTAGTCCAGGATTCAAGTCCTCAAAAGGGGGAACCTCCCGTAGCCTCTCTTAATCTCTCAGTGGGATGATTTAAAGAAAAACATTACAGTTATGGTAGCTAGCAAAGGTTATTTCTAACAAAGAATTACCAGCTGTCCTTGTGATTAGTGCGAACTTCCAAAAAGCTTGCTAGAAACTGACACCCTGCGACTGACACGCGGGGCCCATTACATTGACTTGCTACGTGTGGGATTCACTTGTTTATCTTGCAGTACAACATCTGCAGTACTGTGTTTTGCAGTACAACCCTGAGAGATTTGACACTGAAGGAAGATACAGATACAGAGCTAGGTGACAAATGACAAATGGAGGCACCCTGACCCTTCTTTGTGTTCATGCATGAAACCAATCTGACAAAAAAACAAATGCACATGCATTATGTGTATTTTATTATTATTTTGTTCTTGTCGTCCCTTGAGGTTTATCTCAAGACATCCATAGTTTTCTGTTCCATTCGCCATCTCATTTACAATTACAGAGACAATTGACAAACAGGAAGAAGATCATCAACTCAACTCAAAATGCGCATTAGTTAGCCCCCTTTTGCCAATCACCCATCATCCCAAAAGTCACTTTTCTCAAGGCTTGTTTAACCCCCGATCCCCCCCCCCCCCCCCCCGAATTTTTTGGTCCATCCAATATAACTACCTCCTTGAGAGATCCTCCTTCAGCTCTTCAAACACGAATCTCACCCGACTCTCTTTAGTCTTTACCCACCAAAGAAACGTAGTGTTTGCACTAACGTTGCTTTCCGTCAGTTAATGAAAGAGGTAGGAGGAAGAAGAACCAAGTCAACTGAACATAAAAAAAAAAGCCTTCCCATATTTGTTTCTCCCTCTATATAAGAGCTTTGTTCTGCAACAAACTTGTATGCAGTCTAAAGCGATTCTTCGCCTGAGAGACACAGGCTTATTTGGTGCTTGTCATTCTTGCTCGCTCTTCTCAGAAGGCTAGGTAATTTCTCATGAACAGTGTCTTTCATCTTTTTTGAAACTTGATTCTTATTCCTCCTTGATTCAGACAGGGCAAGAGAAGTTATGGCGATCCTCCCAATCGAAGGGCAAGAAAGAGCGAGGCTCGAGATTGAGGGAGCGAATGACATGGAGGAAGGAGAGGCTTCCAAGAACTTGGGGGCAATCCCCCCATGGAAAGAGCAAATAACCATTCGGGGCCTCGTTACTAGCCTCATCATCGGGATCATGTACACTATCATTGTGATGAAGCTCAGTTTGACTACAGGGCTCGTGCCAACCCTCAATGTCTCTGCTGCTCTTCTTTCTTTTGTCCTTCTCAGGACATGGATTAAGCTGCTCAACAAGGCCGGTATCATGTCTAAGCCTTTTACAAAGCAAGAGACTAATGTGGTTCAGACCTGCGCGGTTGCCTGCTATACGATTGGATTTGGAGGTCTGAAATGGCTCAATATGTGTATGATCATTGTTAGATGGAAAGGTTTTTTGATCTTTTGTTTTGGTCTGATGCAGGTGGGTTTGGGTCTTATTTGTTGGGCCTGAACAAGAGGACTTATGAACTAGCAGGCACAGATACGAAAGGGAATACTCCAGGGAGTTATAAGGAGCCTGGAATTGGATGGATGACTACATTTCTCTTTGTTACCAGCTTCGTTGGTCTTTTCGTATTGATTCCACTCAGAAAGGTATTTGCTTTACTTCTTTTGCCAATTTTGATTCTGAATTATTATTATTATTATTATTATTGCAAAAAAGCTTCTCCGCAAATTGGTTTAGGATTTGTATTGTGAAACTTGCTATGATTATCTCTCATTGACGACAAACAAACAAACAAACAAAAGAAGAAGAAGATAGGAAAGAAAATCTCTATGGAAAATTGGTCTACTTTTGAATTTACTTTGTAAGCATGTAAACTTGAAATCCCTAGTTTTTAAAAGTTGTTAGAAATCGGTTGTACCACTGGGGAAAAAAACTTGTCAAAATTTTCTTTTGGCCTTGCAGTCTTGGAAAGTGGGAAGAGTGTATCAGTTTAAGTCTACCTGTAAATATCTTCTGTAAGGAAATGAAGTGAGTATCCAAATTTGACATTTTGTCTAAATATTAACATATTATTTTACTAGCAAAGAGAGTTATTGAAGGGTGTTGAAAGTGATAGGAGAGTTTGAATTAATTATCTTAATGATTCTCACATCTTAGTCATTGTCTCACGATAATGTCATTAATGATGATGATGATGAGCATGTAAAATATAATGTTTGAGTGTCTCATTTCACTGAGGGCAAACTTAAGATGAAGGGGTAGAGCAGACAAAAACCCATGTGGCACAGCCTTAGCGCATACTTGAAAAAGTGGAGAAGGGACTTGTAAACTGCTAGACGTAAAGTCCCGATTGATCATGTAAAACCCTGATTGATCATGTAAGGGAGAAATTTGGAATCTATTTAACTGGAGCAAAGTTTCTTATAGATTTTTGGGCTACGGCCCTCGTTTTCCTCTAATAAAATAGTACATATTTAAACATATTTATCTAGAATTGTATCAATATCTTGTTATAAATTTAATCTGGTAGATGCTTCCTCTAAAGCCTAGTGAAATTTTCAGATTATGATTATAGACTACAAGTTAACTTATCCAAGTGGCACTGCAACGGCTGTCCTCATCAATGGCTTTCACACTTCCAAGGGAGATAAAATGGCTAAGTAATAGTCAGGTTTTATCTTATTATATACGCAAATTCACATATTTTTTCTGTTTTTATAATCTCTGATTTTCCTCTTCATCAGGAAGCAGGTTCATGGGTTCGCAAAATACTTCTGTTTCAGCTTTCTCTGGAGCTTCTTTCAATGGTTTTTCTCTGGGGGTGATGTCTGTGGATTCGCACAGTTCCCAACTTTTGGTCTACAGGCTTATAAGGAGACGTATTTCTCTTTTCACAATCTCGTTATATTAGTAAATTTTCATCTGGGGGACTGACATAGTTTTCATTAAAATTTTTGTTGGCAGATTTTTCTTTGATTTTAGCCTGACATATGTCGGAGCTGGTATGATCTGTTCGCATCTTGTGAATATCTCGCTTTTGCTTGGAGCAGTGCTTTCATGGGGAGTAATGTGGCCATTGATCAGAGAGGAGAAAGGGGTTTGGTTTCCTGCTACCATCTCAGAGAGCAGCATGAAAAGCTTGCAAGGTTACAAGGTCAGTGGATAGCAAATTTTTTCCCCTCCTTTGTCAGGAACAGCACGCCGACTCTACTCGTATTTTTTTTCCATTGCAGGTTTTTATCTCCATTGCTTTGATCTTAGGGGATGGTTTATACCATTTCCTCAAAATTAGCGCCATAACTGCAAGAAACATGCACATCAAATTCAGAAGCAAAACTCGTAAACCAGGTAATCAAATGAGGAAGTTAAACTAATTATACACATAACTTTGAATTGCAATTCAGTTGACAATCCTCTCTCTTGCAGAAGCAGCTGACAACACTGTATCTCTCGATGATCTTCAACTCACGGAAGCATTCACGAGAGAAACAATACCTCTTTGGATAGCCTACGTTGGTTATGCTATCTTCACTGTAATATCATTAGTCGCCATTCCTCGCATGTTTCCTGAGGTGAAGTGGTATTATGTTATCATCGCCTACATCCTTGCTCCAGTTCTTGGCTTCTGCAATGCTTATGGTGATGGTCTTACCGACATGAACATGGCTTATAACTACGGGAAAGTTGCTCTGTTCATAATCGCAGCTTGGGCCGGAAAGGATTCAGGAGTAGTTGCTGGTTTGGTTGTCTGTGGTCTGATAAAATCTGTTGTTTTTATTGGTGCTGATTTAATGCACGACTTCAAGACCGCTCATTTAACTCTAACTTCATCTCGAGCTATGATTATTAGCCAAGCCATAGGAACTGCCATGGGCTGCATTGTTGCTCCTCTGACTTTCTTCCTCTTTTACAAAGCCTTTGATGTGGGAAACCCGGATGGAGCCTTCAAGGCTCCGTATGCTTTGGTTTACAGAAACATGGCGATTCTTGGAGTTGAGGGATTCTCTGCGCTTCCTGGCCATTGCCTTCAGCTTTGTTATGGGTTTTTTGCCTTCGCTGTTGCGTGTAATATAATGAGGGATATTATTCCAAAAAAATATGGTCGGTTGATTCCTTTGCCGATGTGCATGGCAGTGCCTTTCCTTGTTGGAGCTAGCTTTGCGGTTGATATGTTTGTAGGGAGTTTGATAGTGTTCGGATGGCACAAGATTAACAGCAAGAAAGCAGCTTTGATGATACCAGCGGTTGCCTCAGGTTTGATCTGTGGAGATGGGCTTTGGGTCCTACCATCTTCCTTGCTTGCTCTGGCTAAGATCAATCCTCCCATCTGTATGAAGTTTGTAAAACCCTCGGCAGCCTGAGAACTGATTTTGAGATCTCACGAGATTTTCAACGAGCGCGACTCAGAGAAACTTCTCCATTAATAAAACTGGGTCAACGATACCCTTTTACTCCGAGAAAGTTGGAGAGGAAGAAGATACTGTGTAAAAGGTTTATATACTTGATTTCCATATTTGGGTCATGCTGCCGTGCAACTGGGATGTAAAAGTATTAGGATAGGACTGATACACAAATGTTTCTGTTGATATTTGGGGTTTTCTGTAAATTGAATGTGGTAAGAAGCGCACTTTATGTAGAGTTGCAAAGGTGGAGTCATTGGAGTCTTGATGCAGGCGGACCTTTTATGTGAAGATCAAGCAGATTAAGGCTCTTTGGTCCTCGTGACGGTTGCAACGATCTTACCTTCACCATGAATGGACCGTTAATCTCCGCTACTGTTCTTCGTAAATGTCGTACTCGTATTTATTTTAGTCTTTTCGGGCTTGATTTTGTTGTATCGTGTAAAAATGAGTTCGAGTTCTCAGAAAAGCTCGATTCCAATAAAAATCCGCGACTTCCTTCCTCAAACCCAGGGTTTTAGATCTTAGAATTGGAGCTTGTGCTGATCAGAATCTATGTTATAAAATCGATTTGCACCAAAACAGAAACACACCTTCTTTCAAAATACAGTTGATTCCCTTGTACCCTACAGGATTCCACAGAAGCCCAGCCTTCTTTGTAGAAAGACAAAATTGACACATGACCAAACTTTTTCCAGGTACAAAACCTTAACCACACGCTCCCATATCTCTCTCCACACTCCCCTTATCTTTGCCCTCCCTCTCCATCTTCTCCCTCTTCTCTCTCTCTCTCTCTGCATCTCCCCTTTCTCAACAATGGCCACCTCCACAACTCTCCACCTTCTCAACCTCCACAACTCTAACCCCAAAACTCCCTCATCCAAACTCCCCAGGCCAACATCACAGCCACAACCAAATTCTCTCAAGCAAACACCCACCAGCATCTTCTCCAACGTCTCCCTCGCCGCCTCCACTGCTCTCGCTCTCCCCCTCATCGCCCCGCAGGCAAGTTTATTTTGTGAACGTAACACAGTCATCAAATCTGTTAATAACAAACTGAACCGGTATTGTATCCCAGGACATTGTGAGTTAAATTAATCCTAGGACGAAACAGGATCCTAATCGAAATGTGGACCATGCATGTCCTTTATTGTCCTAACATTTTTTTATTTTCATGGAAAAGGATGCTCTTGCTGCTGGTGGTGAGTTTGGGATTCTTGAAGGCCGAAGTGTCGCGCTAATCCATCCAGTAGTCATGGGCGGCCTGTTTGTGTACACTCTGTATGCAGGTTATCTCGGGTGGCAGTGGCGCAGAGTGCGAACAATTCAGGACGAGATCAACGAGCTCAAGAAACAAGTCAAGCCTCCTGCTCCTGCTGCAGTCCCCGCAGGTGCTGACGTGGCGAAAGAGGCCCCACCAGCCCCGCCGTCGCCTGCTGAACAGAAAATTCAGGAGCTCACTGAGGTGCGTGCGTGTTTAGTTGTGTGACTCGTTATATTGGAAGGAAATGTGTTTGTGTTTGATTTTTAGTTTTTTTTTTCCTCTTTCAGGAGAGGAAAGCTTTGTTGAAAGGGTCGTTCAGGGACCGACATTTTAATGCTGGATCGATACTGTTGGGGTTTGGAGTGTTGGAAGCCGTTGGTGGTGGTGTTAATACGTGGATGCGCACAGGGAAGCTTTTTCCTGGGCCTCATTTGTTTGCTGGAGCTGGTACCTCTCTTTATCCTTAAAATTTACTGCAGTTTTCTACTTATTTTTTGCCCAATATTCATAGCAGTGGTATGAGCAGAATGCTAATACTACCAGCACGACATCCATATCCATTTGCAACTAGAAATCAACATATCGAAAACATATTTCATATTTGTTGTTGAACAACATGTTGAATGCAGTCGTAGAGTTCATTAATGTTGTAAATGTTGAATTAACAATGTAGTGGCCTTTGAAAGTTGAATGATATTCCAGACCAAATACCAATTTGTTTAGAAATTCAGTAGAAGCTCATAGATGTGAGGTCTGATTGTAAGAACTTGCTGTAAAAAAAGTAGTTAACCATGCATGGGCACGAGAAATCCTGATGAAACATGTACTGTTTGAGGTAAAAATTGAATTAACTTGTAATAACGAAGAACCGATACATTCGATCTAGTGAAGAAGGCATTTATTTGTCTCTGCCTTTAACCACTGTATCAATGTCCTTTCCTAATAAAGTTTCTTGTTTCTGCCAAACCTTTCACTAAGCTTAGCAGTATTATATACATTACGAAATCCTGTTATTAAGATAGCCTAGTTTGGTGAATTCATAATATGAATGTATCGTCATATAAATGACTCTTGTACTGATGTAGGGATAACGGTATTATGGGCGTTGGCAGCGGCGCTTGTTCCTGCAATGCAGAAGGGAAACGAGACTGCCAGGAATCTGCATATCGCACTCAATGCGTTTAACGTGCTGCTATTTGTATGCCAGATCCCAACCGGATTTGATATTGTCCTCAAAGTTTTTGAGTTCACCAAGTGGCCTTGATTTGATCGAAGATTGTTCCTCCCTTTTTTTAACCTCTTTTTTTGCCCCCCTTCAGATCTCTGCATTCGTTTTGTAACGTTCCTTAATTTGATATGCTATAGTCAAAAACACATGTACATATGCAGCGCATGATTTGAGCAATGGCTGTTAGCATGACTTGCATATTTACATGCATGCATATGCAAATACATCCATACAGCTTACCATCAGCACCTTGACAGCACCCAAATCAAAGCTTACAATAGAGTTTCTTTGGAAAGGAGACCTTTTTAACATTTTGAAGCAAAGTAGAGAAACAGAAAAAGGTAAATTAAAAAACAAAAATTAAAAAAAAAAATCTTCGCACAATGATTATCTGAACTAGAGCATGCCTGCTACACAAAAATGGAACCACATATCAACTGCAATTTCAGGATATCGATATGAAATGTAGCATTTTTAGAAATAACCTGGAAAGGGAAAACAATGTCGACTAATCACATATTGCAACTTTTATCTGGATAAATATGACGGGCACAGAGAACTTTCCTCTCATTGTGCTTTTTACAGTGTCAGAGGCTTGCTCAAACTTTAAACCCTGCTCAAATTAATAAAAAGCGCGTAAAAGAAAGTTTGCTGATTTAGTCAAGATGTTCAACTACTCTACTTCAAAAACCCTCTTGCAATAAATTATCACCAAAATATGGCAACAGATGCTAAACTAGAATTTGCAAGTATTGCAAAGTACTGCCAAGTAGAGCAGTATAACATGCATTTCTACGCACTTTGGAATGTAGGTTTTTCCGTTGAGATCGAAGAAATAGCACTGGATAATACTAACTGAGCTCTAGTTGAGTATATGACCGCTTCATAATTAGCATAAACAAGATGTCTAAAATAAACTTAACATGCGTATAAGTGCTGGAAACAAGATAATAGAAAGCCCTAGTAGTTCAAAGTTTACAATTATCCAACACATCAACTTAGCCATTTCAGTAACATTCAACATTCAATGAAATTGTCGTCAATGTCATGAAATATGTGAATGTTGATGCCTACTCCATGCTTTTAGTGTCTGAATGTTCAGCAGCACCGCATCTCCATAATTCCTGCACATTTATAAAAATTAAAAGACAAATAATAATAAACTTTTGGTTCTTCACAAACAAATAAGGCAATAGCCACTTGCATTAGTTCCAGCAGCCACTCAATGTTGTCAACAGCAGAGAAGATATAGAATACACAAACGTTCAGTGAAAGTTTAGGCAAACAAGACAACCACAGAGTTTGACGTTTTACCAAAAGACATGATCGCTAACAGGCTGTTTATCACCATAAGCAAGGAAAACCTATAAAGTAACACAGCATGCTATTTTATTGATGAGCACAAGCTATGCAATACCCAAATTAGAAAAATCTCATCAACTCTTTCACGATACAAGGCACATCTCTTTGTTCATTCTTTTCTTCCAACAACTTCAGCGCTTCATTTCCATGGAAATTTGGGCAAACAAGACAACCATGCCATTTACATTTTTCTAATACAAATGATCAGTAACATACACATCTTCACTGTATTCAATCGAAATGTTTCAGTGCAACAGCATCTATGCAGCTAAACTGATAAAAACATATAAAGAAAACCATAATGGGCTAAATTGAAAATACTTCTGACGGATGAGAGCAAGTTTTATGGAAAATAAAATTGACAAAAAACCGGCTAAAAGGAATGAGATAACCATCTGATCAAATGTCTTTCTACTAGAGATGATTAGTACCATGCTGACTTCATTCTAAGGAACCCGTAAAATAGCAGAGTAGCTAAAGATTTCTAACAGAAATAAGTGTCTTCCTCCCTCTTGCCTTCCCATTTCCTTTGATGAAGAAATTTATACTCTTCTACCACAGATGTTACAAGGGAACCTTCCCCAGAGAAACTAAACTGATAAATCATAAGCAATCATAGAAAGACAAGGTTTTAAATATCAGATATCAGGAAATAACGATTGGCCAGAATTCATATCGGATTGTGGATATCGGGAATATGTGGTAAATATCAGAATGCCATAACGGATGTTTGCATATATAGTGTAATGTACTAAATGCAATCTCAACTTACACAATGAAATCTAAGCATACAAAATGTAAATAATATATGTTTAGGATCACTAATTAACCTTGTAAAACAAACAAAAGTACAAATCAACATTGCAACATTTCCTTTGATTTTTGTAGGCCAAAATGTCATTTGATATAATGGAAAAAATCATGATATCTTGCCCAAAAATAGGGAAACACGGTATATTGTTTTGCGAGAAGCAATCTAGGCCAATATATCGGCTGATATATCAACCATATCAGGGATATATCGCCCAAGCGGTAAAGGATATTTAGACACCATATCGATTGTGGCAAGCCCTACAAAAGGATATATCGGGTGATATATCAGACCATGTCGGGGATATTTAAAACAATGTAGAAAGATACTTCTAAAGCATGCAACTAAAATATCGGAGATGTTATGGAAAATCAAAATCACAGGATGAAGCAGCTAAAAGGAATTTCAATATGTCAGATTGAAGGGCTTCGCATACAATGATTAGAAAATCACATCTATAAACGACTAAGAAAGTACCATCCATCACAGTAAGTGACATTCACCCGACCTGAAAATCTGTTTAATACCTGATCATTAAATGCCAGAGAGTGATGCCATGCTTAACGCTCTCAAAAATAACTACCTAAATTCTATCCACTTATCAGTGTTTCCGACATGTAAGCAACTGAACATATTAGCACCCCATCCCATTCCTGCAAAACAGCAAAATATAATTTACGCAATGATACGAACTACGATATGACAAGATGAAAAATTGGTCATATCATGCATAGTGGTATATGCTGGAATTATAATCCCACTGGGATTAATGGGGTATCACTGAGTACAACTTCGAATTCAGCTACTGTCAATATAAACAACCTAACAGGCGTAGCCAAAAATATAACTTAGGTAAGGATTTGCCCGTATAGTAAGCAATTGTGATAGTTATACAAGTCCCACCAAGTTAAGCCATTCATGACTACAACTTCGAATTCAGCCACTGTCCAAACAGGCGTAGCCAAAAATGTAAACCTACTGGGATTAACGGGGTATCATTGAGTGATATGGCAAAGTTAAGACATTCATGACTACAAATCCCAGTAATCTTACTAGGATCAATGGGGTATCACTGAGTACAACTTCTAATTCAGCTACTAGCAATATAAAAAACCAAACAGCCGTAGCCAAAAATGTAAACTTAGAAAAGGATTTGCCCGTACACTAAGCAATTGTGATAGTTATACAAGTTCCACCAAGTTAAGCCATTCATGATTACAAAAATATTCCATCAAGTTAAGCCATTCATGATTACAAAAATATTCTGTATCCCTTATTACTTCAAATTAAACTAGAATATATATAAATATATACAGGGTGAATCTTAAATCTGTAAACTGAGTTAAGCCATTCATGATTACAAAAATATTCCATATCCTTATTACTTCAAATTAAACTAGAATATATATATATATATATATATATATATATATATATATATATACAGGGTGAATCTTAAATCTGTAAACTGACCTATGAAGTATGAACTTAAACTTTGTTCCCACCTACCAAACTACATGGTGGAGCGCCCTAAGGAATTATCTAGACCATTCATCTTGATATACACATCATGAAGCATAGTAAAAAATTATGTGGTTTGAAGATTTCTAAGCCATCTATATAATGTTCGAAAATGAATGACTCTTTTATATACAACAAAACAAACCATTAGACGCTAGAAAAGTTCTCATAATGCATAGGTTTTTTTTCCCTTCTTCTTCTTCTTCTTCTTCTTTTTGTTTAACATGTGTTTTTTAAATAACAAACAAGATGAAAGAGATTCTATGACATGATAAGAACGATGGGTGATCCATTCCCTTCATTTTGTTTATTTACCAAGATGAACATCGCGGGAACATCGTAGCAGATCTATTCAGGAGTTCTACCAAAACATGGCATATTTTATTGGGTTTTTACATGAAAACCACCTTACTTTTTGTCCAAATTGATACTTACCACCTTTCCTTTTTATTTTTGATTAAAACCACCTTTACTGACATACATTTTTGCAATCTCACACCTAATCGATTTTTCAGTTAAAAGAAGACCTACACTTCTGAAAATACCCTCACTCAACACGCGCAAAGCACGTGTGTCCCAATTAATTATAGAAAAAGGGTTTTTTCAATTATTATCGCCAAATCTTTCATATGTTGATATTGACCCCCCCCCCCCCCCAATCTATCATATTTTGAAATTAACCCCCAAATTGATGTCATTCTTGCCGGAGAGGGTTGTGCGGAGGTTGAGATCGGTGAAATTTTGTTCCTTAGCTCGAGTTTTAGTGTTTTTTTTTCCTTGGATTGGAGGGCGGGAGGGAGAGAATATTAAGGGGAGGAGAGGTTAGGGTTTGGGGGAGGATTAAGGGAGCAGTTTTTTGGATTAAAGGGCAGGAGGGAGGGAGGATTGAGGGAAGGTAAGGTTAGGGCTTGGGAATTGGGAATTAGGGTTTGGGGATTGGGGTAGGGTTTGGGGATTTGAGTTTGGAAATCCATGGCTATATGAGAGAGAAATTAACAGAGAGTGTGGAGGCGGGGGTAAGATTTGAGGGTCTAATTTCAAAATATGAAAGATTTGGAGACTAATATCTAAAAAACCCTTAAGTTTAGAATTAATTAAGAAAAATGTGCTTTACCTGTGCTTTAGGTTGGGGGTAAAATGAGAATTTCACACCTTTTTTGAGCTGAAAATTAGATTAGATGTAACATTACAAACATGTATGCAAGTAAATGTGGTTATGATAAAAAATAAAAACCAAAGGTGCTAAGTATCAATTTGAACAAAAGTTAAGATGGTTTTCATGTAAAAACCCTATTTTATTTATCTCACAATACATACGAGTAAAGGTAATTTTCCGTCGTTCCACAAAGCAAACTGCAGTGGATTATCACCAAACAGTAGCATCATCAATATTGCAGAGTACCACAAGTTCACTGACACAAATAAGCCAGACAGTTTATAACCATGTCACATTAGAAATATGGACAAAATAAAATAAAAGTCAAACTTAACCTTTGTGCATAAACCAAGTAGTAGGTAGTTTGGACAGGCGGTATTTCAAATAACCCTATCCGCTGTCTACATTATTAGTTCATATAAATAAATGTAGCATGCACGTAACACTACTCATGGATTGCTGGAGAATGAGGTGGTTTCGTACACATGAAAAATACCCATAACTAGTATTGGAAGAGAACTAAAACTGTTAAAATAAACCACAACTCACAGAGTATCATTGCATGGATTCTTCTTAGGGATGAAGCGCCTTGCCCAAAGATGCTTCCCATTAGTTATGAACTTGACCTTATCAGCACCATTCAAGACTTGAAGAACTGTTGCCAATGTATGAAATGAAACATAAGCATATTGGGGAGGCTTGCCTTCTTTCGGTTTCTGTATATTCACCATCTCCACATCCCCATAATACCTGTTCAAGTTATAAAAGTTATGATGCAAGTAATCTATGAATATAAGCTTGCCATAAATACTCTCTAATCAATACATGCATATTTAGATGAGCAATACTTGTATTTTGAATATATCTAAAATATATTGTCCATGTGAATTCTTTTAAAGTATGTGTATGTGTAATCTATGACAATAATTTTCAAGGATTTTCTGTTTATAAAGCTAAAGTTTACCTTCATATATTTTCAAACACACCCAACTTCCAAAATCGTTCTTAAACCCAATATACCCATATGAATTGTTTTAAGCCTAGTTTCAGTTTCACCTATACTCGTGTCTAAGATTCTATATTCGGTGTACAAGTAGCTATATTTGGGTCTATAGCTATTAGGGTTTAAGACGTTATAGTTGGTTTTAAAAATAATTCAGTATGGGTATGTTGGTTTAAAAATGATTTGGAAGTGGGTGGGTTTAAAAATAAATGAGTGTGAAACTTCGGGTTAATAAACAAACAAACTTATTCAACTGCCCTAGCTCGAATTGTAACAAGAATGCAAACTTAGAGCAGGTACAACCAGATGGAGATCAGAATTATATTTCTATATATAGCACCAAAAGTGCATGAATAAACAGTTGATAGCACAAAGAAGTACGCAAATGTACAGGGTGCCAGAACGAACTCCAATTTGACTCTCAATTCACATGTTGCTGAAAAAGCTTACGAGGAAATACAGTGTCTACCTTGTTTGTAACCATGGAGTGAACATGAAAACTTTTTTTGATGTACAAGGATGCTTTTGGGAGAGATCAGACGAAACTAGTGGAATGCTCATTTTGATATTACCAAAGGATTAATTTCACACAGATCTGATTATGTTTCCATTCTAACTGATAAATGCCAAAACAAGGCTCCTTTATCCTATTTTTGGACAAACAAATAAAAGCAGCATCGGCAGATTTTTGGAATTACTGAAGAAAAGTTTGGTAAGCAAATGAAGACGTTTTCTAGACATTCTGATTTGTTTCCCATTCCTACAACTTTTCTACTGGTAAGTTTGATATCTGATTGTGGTTAATGCACTTCATTACTGGTCATGAATAGAATAAGAAGAAGAAAATCCATAAAATAAGAAGATAAGGTAGTCTTTGCAAATGAAATGCCAAAGCAGAAGCTACCAGAATCTTTGCTGGAATGCTACATGTCACAGGATTCAAGCAGGGAACCTCATGGTAGATTTAATGGATTTTAGGAGAGTACCTAATGCGAAAAGAAGAAAAATTCACACAGGATGGCAATTTGGAATCCTAAGAATAGCATATGGATACTAAAACAACACATAAAGAGAATCCTAAAGAAATCATATAATAATTTCCATCAGTACTCTAGAGGAGTATTAGTTGAAAATATAGTTAAAGTGAAAGTTTGAGCTAAGAACATCTAAAGATCTGAAGTTATGTAAGCAAAAGACAATGAAAAATATTAATGACACTTTAAGGAAGTATATACGCATAATGTGAATCATTAGAAATCAGTTTCTAATGGTTTTTTTTAATATAAAAATTTGAAGAACTGCCAAGGGTGGATCATGATAGAGTTTCTCCAGGCATTTTTTTGCATGTTACTATAGACAACATTTTCACTACCATCCCTGATTTAGTAAAGTTTAATAGGCAACAATCACTAGCATCCCCGAGGTTTTCCGGGCGCATTTTTCAATGCTGAAAAGTTCCCAAACAACTATGCCTGGGACAGTAGAGGAAGTTAAAATGTTTCCCTCTCTGCATGTGTTCAGTAGAGCGTATGTGCAAGTTCAGATATTATGTTATGTGTGTATATAAGCAAGCTTGCAGTCTAAGTTTGGCTTCCACTACATCAAAAGGTAGATCTTCATAAAGAGAGGACTTTGTCTAGATTAAAAAAATTGCCCTTCAAATATATTTTTCCATAACTGCCTATGGAAACACCAAGCTAATCCCCCGATCAGACACGTTTAAGGACTGTGAGTCCACATGTTCATAAAGAGAGGATTTTGTCTAAATTAAAAACATTGCCATTCAAAGATATTTTTCCATAACTGCCTACGGAAACACCAAGCTAAACCCCCAATCAGACACATTGAAGGACTGAGTCTACATGTTCAGAATGGAGAAATAGACAGACATGTGAGACTACTTTTCTCACTTCATTTACTATTCTATTTAAATATAACGGGTAAATTTTGAAAACCCCAAAATCTATAACTCCTTTTTAGAAAGCACCATCTTTATTAAACTCGACAACAATCCTCATGAACTATAAGTTTTTTGTTAAAAAATGTGTTCACAAATTATTGTTTACAAATTTTATGCTTCCTTTTTCATCCCTGATAATTTCTGTTATAAAGAGAGCGAAATTGTGGGTTGTCATCCAAGTCAATAGTAAGTTAAAGATTTCTCCAATTTCGCGTCACTTCTATCCTAAAATTATTATATAGTCTAGAAGTTCGGATTCAATGATGAAATTTGTAAAATTGATACAGGCCTTATTAAGATAAGATGAGTTTCATAGTGGTCTACTGAAAAAACTTAGATGTTAGACCACTATTTCTCCTCATACGAGCACGCCTTCCAAATTGAATGAAAAAGGGGAAACGTGATGGCTGATTCTTTGGGTTTATATCTAACTTAGGCTTTTGATCTACTTATTTGAAGTCATCAAATCCCCAATGTTTTGATGACTTCGGAAAAGAGAGAGCACAAGTTTTTTTTCTCCTTTTGTGAGAGGAAAAATGTAAGACCAAACAATCAATACTCAATCAAGCTCTTTAATTGTAAGAATAAGGTTGTGTTTATTTTCCAGGATTAAAAAGTAGATATAGAAGAAGAGAATTTTCGAAAAGGATAGGTCAAGTGGTTAGCGTAAGCTTAGAACGTAGAGGCAGAGGGAGGGCCATTTGAAGTTTACCTTAAAACTAACTCCATCAGTATGTAACCACTATCCAACTACAGCAGCAAACACAAAGTATTAACGAAGATAGAAAGTGAAAACAAACTAAGGATATATCTAGTCCAATATTCCTAAGAAAACAAGTGAGGTATAAACATTTGATCAAAAGAGTAGATAGTGACAATACTACAGTATCCTCCATATATGAACTACTCCTGCCACCATCTAAAAGATTTTATTTAAGTGCTCATAATTCTTGACAAGAGCATACTTTAATTGTTTAATATGTTTGAATAATCAAGCATCACATAAAACATTATATATTGTGAACATTTCTTTCAACAACTTTTAAGGAGCATGATTATCTTGAGGCTATCTGCACTAATACGTTATCGTCCTACTTGACATGTACTCAATGTAATTGACATTTCATAAAATTATGACTTGTGAAAGGACAGCCCACATAATTAAGATAGAATCATGTGTTTAAGCAGCTGGCAAACACGTCCTACACAAGTACGACTTAAGCAATGACTACTAATAAGTCATCATAGCTACAGGGATAACACCAATTTGTTAGTCAAAAAACTGTCAATTTCGTTTCTTAGTTACTGCTCATTAGTCGTTGTGGCTAAGAGTGTAATTTTCGCACTAGAATTTTACTCCATGACAGTTCTACAACTCTGCATCATATAAACAGTTACCCTAGTATTTTCCTCCATTCGTTAGCCATTATCTTAGTCATGGTCACCGTAAACCCTCATTTCCCTACCATACCTTGATTAGGATATTATCAAGTCTGACAATTCTCCCAAATGCTACCCTGAAGCATTTTAAAACTCCATCAATTTGATGTTAATTAATCATACATATCCAAATCTTTTCTACAAAACAGCATCTCCATCCACTCCGAGGAATGCAACAAATTCATCTAACTGTACTTAGAAGACATGACAATGACCATAATAAGCGTAGGAACAAACAACCTAGTGTCCTATGAATAAAAAGATCTCCGAAACTGACACCTTTTCATAGTAAGTTTTTATCACATTACCTATCATGTAAATTCTCTCTGTCAGGAAAAACGCACTTTAGCATAAACATCATATGGCTAAAATTTGTACACTATAAAAATAGGGAATTATTCTCAGAATATATAAGAATTTTAAGGAGTGAGTTTTAAGCAGCATATCACACATCAACAATCAGTAACTATAACAGATGGATGATGAACGACTATCAAGCACTTATATATTTTAAATTTAATGCACATTCTGTGAAAGGAAACACATTAATGAATTACCTAAAATATTCAGTTATTTGAGATAGGACCTTCCGATCATCATAATTGTAATGTTCAATAAAGACTTTATAAGACTACAGGAGAAAAATAAAAATATGTCTAAAAAAGATGAAAACATCTCAACCACAAAAAGAAATCACACCAGTACTATTCCTTAATTATATTTTATTCCTTGATGCCTCACATCTTCAAACTATCAGAGTTGCAAAGCGGTGAGGAGATGTTGATGAATTGAGGATATTGCACTACAACTATAAGCCTAAATGCCTAAAATACGAAAGAAAATTGCCACTTAATTTGAACAGAAAACAATTGCTTCATCCCTAGAAGTCGGACAGTTCTTGCAAGCTATATATCCATCAACAAGACTTATCAGTTTATCAGCTTGAAAATGGATTTGGTTCTTCATTCCCAAATAGGTTCACCAAGAACCAAAAGCATTCTCCAAAAGACTATACCTGAACGAAAGCAAATTTTCAAGAAACAAGTCTCAAGCTGCAAATTATCTATAAATATGAAAGAAGGTGCATAGATTGTCAATATCCTTCTCTAGTCGACTTTTCTTTTGAACATTGTGCTGCAACCTTCAGTGGTAAATCTCTTTGGATGAGAAGACATACTATCGGTCACACCAATTTCAATCTTGTTAAGGACAGCAATTGACCATAAAAAAGTTCAATCGTCAATATTTACCACCAATATTGAGGCCTTTTATAGGATGTTCACTAATAAACTTGAAGAAACTTGAAAAACATTTCAATTTTAATATTAATATGAACTGGTAGGATGAATAAAGAAAGTGAGGTTTTACGCAACATATTATCTCTAGTTTTCCACAAAAGAGAGTGAGGCTTAATTGATGGTAAATTCAAGTGGATAAATATGAAGGTCTATATTTGACTAGTGGTTCCCACATTAAACTCTATTTATCCAACTGTTTAGAAAGCTCATAATGGTGGATTTGTAACACGCAATATATGTCTACTTCATCAGTTGGTCAAATTAAGTTTAAATTGATGCCTAATCAGATAATCACAAGGTCCAAAAGACTGGCCAACAAAATTTCATCAACGTTCCATCCATAAACTTTGAAGTAAAGCCCACTTAGTAGTAAGAATTGTTATATACACCAATGTACATCTATTTCAGTTCACTCAACCATCTAATATTAGATAACATCAAGAAAATGTAGAGTTCCTGCAAGGCTTTAAATTAAGACCATAAAAAATGTCCTTGCCTAATTTACTGAATAATCAGCTATCCAAGTTCTTAGCCATAGATGTATTCAGATAGTTGCAAATAATGAAAAGAAAAAGAAAAAGTTTAGTTTTACCTCATGAAGAAGGTATATAGTTCCTCTTTGGTCAGAGGATAGCCATTAGAAAAGGTAACAAATAGTGTCCTCTCCTCCATAGGAATATTGTCTGTTGGTGGCTGTTGACTGTTAGCTCTAACCAGGTACGGGCTACTAAGCCCCGTTTCAGCATTGATGTTTTGAGTCATGGTTGGCAATTGATAACCAATCTGAGAAAAGTAAGGGATAAGAGGTCTTTGTTTGAGCATACTGAGGTTGAAAGGATATCCAGATTGGATCCCCCTTTCTACATCTAATATACCAAGAGGTTGGATCCTGGCATTAGTACCTCTGCTCGTGCCCTCTCCATGGGGAATGTAAGGCTGGATACAGAATGGCCTCATTTGTGCTACTGAGTCCATGACATGAGGAGAAGAAGGGATGATCTGCCTGGGATCAACAGATTGAAGGTAGGTATTGCTCATCTGGCGAACAAGCATTTCCATCCGATGCAAGTTAGCTGCCTCTTCTGCCCTCCTCTGGATGTCACTGAAAGCCTTCAAGCACACACTATTAAGGTAATATTTCACCCCATTAACAGCATTCTGGTGGAAGCCAACAGCAAGCTGATCCGGAGGCGTATCAAGTCGTAGTGCATCAACAAAGTCCCGACCAATCAATGCAACAATCTGAAGGCTAGAGTCACTAAACGAGTTGATATGATCTATAATATCAGTTTGTTCCTGCTCCTCTAGCCAAAGCCAGAAAGCAATGATCTCCATGGAGCGGGTAGGATCCATACAGAGGTCGATGACCATTCGAGAAAAAAGCTTCCGCTCCCTTGAGTGGAAGGCTTGGATGGAACTTATAGGGATGTTTCTCACGGTGGAATCCATTAGAAAGAGATAGGAGGAATAAAAGTGTGGAGTTCAGATGGAGAAGAAGGGATAGCGAATTTGTTTTTGGGGGGTTCAGAGAATTCCTAATTTGGAAGGGGCTCAAAGAATGAGGGTGAGGATTGCGTGAGTTCTGAACTATTGTGGAAACATATTGATTGCCAAAGATAACCCTCAATTGGCATGCAAGCCTTACACGGAGAAACACTTGACAAACAATGAATAAGAGAGAAGAATAAAGAAGGAATCCGTAGCTCAAAAATTAATTCTGGTTATGTACATGAACCCCTTAGTAATTAATTTTTTTTCTCAGAACCTCTGCACAACAACTGACCTTGTAATAAGACAAAGTATATCTAACAAATGCATTACAAGTGTACGCTCTGTGTATGTGAGTGCGTGCGTGAGTGAGTGAGTGAGTGTGTGTGTGTGTGTGTGTGTGTGAGAGAGAGAGAGAGAGAGAGAGAGAGAGAGAGAGAGAGAGAGAGAGGCTGTAGAGAGAGAGCAAACGGACTAGTGGCAGCATGGGAATGAAAATAATGGTCATTTTGTCAAGAAATGGTAAAAGTTATTTCCATTGAAGTTCTACACCAATGGACTCTCGATTATTCTTTTTCACTTCATATAGAGCTTCTAAATAGATTTGCACCATTTGGTCATTTTTCAAAAGACATCAAGTCAAGGGGGAATGTATATTTCAAAATAAGAATTAAAATTAAATTCATGTTCCAATAATCTTCTAATAAATGTACTCTTTTGTCTATTTCCGGAACAAGTAATAAGAGAAAGGGCTTGAATCTTCCAAAAAAGGAAGTAAATAATTCCTATCAGTATATAGACATTAACTCTGATTAAGGCCATAGGACTTCAACTTAAGATGCTGGACACTTCAAAACTGAAAATGAAAAAAAAAAAAAGACTACAAAATTTTCTGGATCTAAATCATTTGATGAAGTTAGTCGACTGTATATTTTTTTAATTGCAACATAATAAAAGTCATAGTACAGAATTTTTTTTACAAATGGCTTAGGGGCTTGCATGCAGACTCTTCAAGTTAAAACACTAGCACTGCATCTTCCTCATTATGTGTGCCTCGTCTTATTTCGTTGACTCATTTACTTGCCAAAATTTACATTATCAGACTTTGGTCAATGATGCAACCAGGCAACTTTTGATTTTCTCCGCCTCATTCATCATATATTGTATCGTACATGACCCTTATCTCACTTGAATCCTTTACCATGCCTATTATGGGTTCATCTCTAAGGAATCATATTCTACAAGACTTTTATTCTTTTAATGAATCAACAAAAGTATGAATAAGGTCTTTCAAGGAAAGATTTTCAATAAATCAACCCAAAGAATATCAAATTGCATGATCTTTCCCTATGGTCTGATTTGCATGGAAGTCATTGGAAGTGAAAATTCCTATTGAATCAAGCATCTCAAACTATTCAATTGTTTCTCTCTAATAATCGAGACAAAATCTCCAGTAATGCACTTGCAGTTGATGAAATTATGTTGCACTCTTATTTTTCAAACAACTAAAAAGCATCATTTGTATCACCTATTTGCAGAGTTCATCGAGGACATAATCATGCCTCTCCTAAATCTAGATCCACATATCAAGTGTCTCACACGAAAAGTTCTAGTTCCAAGTAGATGATACAAGAAAAATGAGGCCTCACTAAGAGATTACTTTATGTAATCACCTATGTTGGGTAGACATCGACACACCGCGACAAACACAAACACCAATACATGAAAATTTTAAAAAGTATGACGGAGCAGATGTATCATACGCAGTATGTGGGTACAACATGTATCCAACACAAAGTCTCACGTCAAAGGTGAATGTTGCACAAGCTATCACGGTGCTTCCACATTTGACCACAGTATAGGATATTTTCTTCCACAAGAAACACTTATCTGTCTATATATAGGTAACTGTAGGCTAGAATGGCCGTTACAACTATTACAATTAAAATATATTCAAAACATAAACCTGAGTATTCATCTTTTTATCACCAAAGATGCTGAATACATGCTAAAGGCTTTTAACTATAATGAAGGCCAAATTATTAATAATTTCATTCAAGAATTTTCGGTTTATGGATTTACCTTATTGCCAGACAAGACTACTTGTGTCTGAATGTATGATTCCGCAAGTGTTTTCCATTCAAAGATGCTATTTTAGACGTCAACTAAAAGCGGCAAATTAGTACAGTTCTTGTTGCACACACATAGTCAATCCATGTCAACCAAAAAAGACAAAGTGATTCCTCAGACACTTGCGCAACAACTTGGTAACATTTAAGTTTAGACTAAAACATAACAAGATTGTTGTCTGCAAGACTATAAGCATATACCAAACTATTAAATGCAGGTCGTTGTTAGAACATTTAAAAATAGAAGGAAAACTTCCTAGTCAAGATCTTTAAGAGATTTGCATTGCTTAAACATTCACTTTGAGATTTCATTCATGCACAAGGTGTTAGATTTTGTGGCCCACGTATCCACGTTTTAACTTTAATCACTTTTTAAAGTTACTCTTGTAGACACGTTTTTTTCAAAATCACGTTTTTAGTGGTAACAAATTTTAAACCACGTTTTTAGTTAAAGGATAATCACGGTTTAATAATATTAAGAACTAAATTCCTATTGGTCAGTTTAGTTGGAGATAAGATTGTCAAATAACCGCTTATGTTGATGGAACATGGGATAATTGTTTTATTTAAGGCTTGGTCCTCTCTCTACCTATAACGTGAAATTTTTTCTCTCCATCAAGAAAAGAATTCTGAAAAATTCAAGAGGGCTAAGAGAGAGAAAACTCAGGTCTTCAATGTTGTTCTTCCTACAATCATGGATCAAGGTACGCTCTCATAATTAAGTTATTCTTCGTGAAAATCATATTGTTCTAGATCTTGGTATTATGATAATCAAATCAAAATTAAGTTTAGTTTGGTTTGCTTAAATTAAGAATTAGGTTTACATGTGGTATCAGAACCTTGATTAAAGAACTTATAATTTTCCATCATGATATTTATTTCTCGTTTTCTTTTGAATAAAGAATTAATTAAGTTTTATATTAAGTCTTGATTAAATTGTTCCATTATTGTTAATTGAATGTTTAGAATTCTTTAATCAAATGTTTTTCATAATTTCGTGTTAAACGGAATACATAAACCATTAATGTGAAATCATTGTAAAATTCAAAACTGTAAAATTCGGATCTAACTGTTCATTCATTATGTATACATATTTTGATTGAACTAAATAAGTTAGGAGAAATAGCCTAGTGGTAGGTGCTTGGGAGAATGAACAGGAGGTCTGCAGTTCGAATCCTACAGCCACACTGAATATTTATAGTCTTTGATGGGCCTTGGGACACTCTAATAATATTTTTGTTTGCTTTCTTTTTTTTTTGTTGCCTGCTATTATGGTTTATAACTGTTAACTAGTTATGTATGAATTGTTAGTCTCCATGAATTGCTGTTTGCGGGATTATTATAACACTGTTGTCTAAATTACATTATACAATTTGAAATTCAATTTACTCATGGATGGTTTGTTAGTCACCAAAGTGGTCATACCTTTAAGTTCCATGCTTATCAAATTGTAATAATATAATTTTTTTAATTACTCATGATTAAGTGATGCTACTAATGAAATGACATGTTTATCAAACATTAAATATGTTTAGATAATCCAAAGATAGCAAGCATGTCTAATTGGAGTATATAATTGCCAACTATATGAAATAAAAACTAAGCATTAATTATGTTCATTGTTGTACTTGTACATTGATGGATCACCCAAAGGAGAACTTCAATGTACGTTTATTGTTTAATTTGAATGTTATCTGAATATGTGTTGTGTGTTTAAGTTTAAGCTTATGACTCAAAGCATTAATATGTCAGTATTTTATATATTTACAGCACATATTTCTCTTCATTCGCAAGTCTCGTCTATTGTAAAGTTCAATGGGCTTAATTTTCATGAATGGGTGTGAACAAGTTCAGTTTCACCTAGGTGTTCTGGATCTTGATTCAGCACTTCTATATGACAAGCCCGCTGGTATTACTGATTCTAGTAGTGCTGAAAAAAGATTTTTTCATAAGGCTTGGAAAAAATCAAATAGACTTAGCTTAATGTTCATGCGGATGACGATAGCAAACAACATTAAGTCCAATTCCTAAAACTGATAATGCAAAGGAATTCATGAAGTTTATGAAAGATCTCTCACAATCTGACTCTACTGATAAGTCAATTGCAGGGATATTAATGGGTACGTTGACCACAATGAAGTTCGATGGTTCTATGGGAATGGAAGTGAGTGAAAGTTTTCTTATGCAGTTTATCACAAACTTCTTGCCCTCTGAGTTTAGTCCATTCAAAATAAACTACAACACTATAAAAGATAAGTGGAATGTAACTGAATTGCAAAGTATGCTCATTCAAGAGGAAGCAAGGCTTAAGAAACAAGGAATTCACTCAATTAATCTCATGGATCGTCAAGGAGCTGGAAAGAAACTAGGAAAGAAGAATGGAAATGGCAAGAAAGGACCACTGAAGGTTAATGGGTCACCTGTCCAAACCACAAGAAGGAACGTAAGAATGATATGTGTCATTTCTGCAAAAATCTTGGACACTATCAGAAAGATTGCCTGAAATGTAAGGCATGGTTCGAAAAGAAAGATAAACCTCTTGCTTTTTTATATGTTTTGAATAAAACTTGACAGAAGTTCCTTATAATACTTGGTGGATTGATTCTGGTTCTACCACTCATGTTTCAAATACGATGCAGGATCCCTTACGACCCAAGCCATAAGTTCAGAAAATTTCATTTTCATGGGAAATCGAGTCAAAGCTTTAGTTGAGGCCGTTGGAACCTATCACTTGATTTTAGACATTGGACATCATTTAGATCTTTTTCAAACCCTTTATGTTCCTACTGTTTCTCGCAACTTAGTTTCTTTATCTAAACTTGATACCGCTGGTTACTCTTTTAAATTTAGGAATGAATGTTTCAATTTGTTTAAGCATAGTCATCTTATTGGTTCCGGTGTTCTCCTTGATGGTTTATACAAATTAAAACTTGATAATCTTTTTGCTGAACTTTGTAACCTTGTATCATAATGTTGGAACTAAAGGAAGTTTAGTGGATGAAAGTTCAGCTTATTTGTGGCATAAATGTTTGGGACATATTTCTAAAGAAAGAATACAAAGATTGGTAAAGAATGAAATCCTTCATAATTTGGATTTTACTAATCTTGGTATTTGTGTGGATTGTATTAAAGGAAAATATACAAATCATACAATTAAGAAAGCCGCCACAAGAAGCACACAGCTCCTTAAAATTATACACACTGATATATGTGGACCTTTCGATGTTCCATCCTTTAATAAAAAAATATTTTATCACATTTATTGACGATTTTTACGTTATGGATATGTCCATTTGTTGCATGAAAAATCTCAATCGATAGATGCCCTAGAGGTGTTTATTAATGAGGTTGAAAGACAATTAGACAAAAAGGTAAAAATCATTAGATCTGACAAGGATGGTGAATTTTATGAAAAACATAACGAAACAGGACAATGACCTGATCCATTTGCTAAATTTCTTGTAAAACGCGGCATATGTGCTCAGTACACGATGTCAGGTACACCGCAACAAAATAGTGTTGCAGAAAGACGTAATCGTACACTAATGGATATGGTTAGGACTATGTTGAGTTATTCCTCTTTACCCTTGTCATTGTGGATGTATGCCTTAAAAACCGTAATGTATTTGTTAAGCAGGGTTCCTAATAAGGCAGTTCCAAAGACTCCTTTTGAACTGTGGACAGGAAAAAAACCTAGTTTGAGACACCTTCATATTTGGGCTTATCCTGCGGAAATACGAATTTATAATCCACATGAAAAGAAACTGGACTCAAGAATAACTAGTGGTTTTTTTAATTGGTTATCCAAAAAAATCTAAAGAGTATAGATTTAATGTCCTAGCCATAGTACGAGAATTGTTGAAACTAAAAATGTCAGGTTCATTGAAAATGGTGATATTAGTGGGAGTATGGGACCACGTAAAGTTAAAATCCAAGAAGTTAGAATGAACGTTCCTTTACCTCTAACTTTTTCTCAAGTTGTTCCTACAGTTGTTGAACAATTTAACGACTTTCAAGACCAACAAATAAATGATCACTCCATGAAGACGTTGTTACCAATGAACCCACAATAGATATACCCCATGAAGAAGTAGCATTAAGAATGTCTCAAAGACAGAAAAAATCTACTATTTCTAATGATTATGTGGTTTATCTACAAGCGTCAGAACATGACTTTGGAATTGATGAAGATCCGGTTTCATTTTCACAGGTCATGAAAAGTCATAATTCTGATAAATGGTTTGATGCCATGAAAGATGAGTTGAAATCAATAGAGCATAATGAAGTTTGAGATCTTGTAGAATTGTCTAAAGGTTATAAAAGAGTTGGATGTAAATGGGTCTTTAAGACCAAACACGACTCAATGAAAGATGAGTTGAAATGCAATATTGAACGATACAATGCTAGACTTGTTGTCAAAGGTTTTATTCAGAAGGATGATGTTGACTATAAAGAAACATTCGCTCATGTTTCGAAAAAGAATTCATTTAGAATTATTATGGCTATGGTGGCTCATTATGATTTAGAACTATATCAAATGGATGTGAAAACTGTTTTTTTAAATAAAAATTTAGATGAAGAAGTTTACATGGACTAACTTGAGGGTTTTTCAGTTGAAAGAAATGAACACATGGTGTGTGTAAACTTAAGAGATCAATATACGGACTCAAACAAGCTTCCCGATAATGGTATCTTAAGTTTAATGATACTATCACATCTTTTGGATTTAAAGAAAACATCGTTGGTCGATGTATATATCTAAAGATCAGTGGGAGCAAGTTTATATTTCTTATTTTGTATGTTGATGATATCTTGCTTGCTGCTAATGATCTTGGCTTGTTACACGAGACCAAGAAATTTCTTTCTAAGAACTTTGAAATGAAAGATATGGGTGAGGCATCCTATGTGATTGGAATTGAAATATTCTATGACAGATCACAAGGATTATTAGAGTTGTCTCAGAAATCATATATTAATAAAGTTCTAGAGAGGTTCAAGATGGATAAATACTCTGCATCTGTTCTAATTCAGAAAGGGGATAAATAATAAATTCAGTCTTATGCAATGTTCAAAGAATGAATTGGAACACAAACAAATAGAACAAATTCCTTATGCATCTATCGTTGGGAGCTTGATGTATGCTCAGGTCTGTACAAGGCCAGATATTAATTTTGCTGTTGGAATGCTGAGTAGATATCAAAGTAATCCAGGATTGGATCATTAGAAAGCTGCAAAGAAAGTATTGAGATATTTGTAAGGAACAAAGGATCATATGCTCACTTATAGGAGATCTGATCACCTTGAGGTGATTGGATATTCAGATTCAGATTTTACAGGATGTTTAGATACAAAAAAAATCCACATTTAGCTATCTGTTTCTTCTAGCTGGAGGAGCGATCTCCTGGAAAAATGCGAAGCAGCCTATCATTGTTGCATTGATTATGGAGGTTGAATTCGTAGCATGCTTTGAGGCCACTGTTCATGGATTATGGCTGTGAAATTTTATTTCAGGACTTGGACGTTGTTGACAGTATTGTCAAACCGTTGAAAATTTATTGTGATAATGCTGCAAGAGTTTTCTTTTCTAAAAACGACAAGTATTCGAAGGGTGCTAAACATATGGAATTAAAATATTTTGCTGTTAAAGAAGAAGTTCAGAAACAAAGAGTGTCAATTGAGCATATTAGCACAAATCTCATGGTTGCGGATCCGTTAACAAAAAGATTGCCACCAAAGACATTTACTGAACATGTTGAAAGAATGGGCATTATTGAACTACTAACTTTTATGTAAAGTTCATGCTCTTTATATATTTGATACTTTGAGCTCATCTAAATATTGTTTCTGATATATTAATGCATCTTGTTTATTATTATTAGTATATACATGAATGACTTTGTGAATATTAATAGGGTATGTCTCTGACAAGGACATTATCGTTGGGCCATTATGATAAATCTCATTACAGGTCATGTTAAGTTTAAAACTAATATTGTGACACATCGAAGGGACTATATCGATTTAACTGCGTATGACCGCCATGATCCTTATTAGTTTTATATTTAATGATGATTGATGATTTGATCAATATAATGATGAAATTAGCTTATACTATGCATATGATGTTGTATTATTAGACCATAAAGTCAAATTATGATACATGGGCCAAGTGGGAGAATGTTAGATTTTGTGGCTCACGTATCCACGTTTTTAACTTTAATCACTTTTTAAAGTTACTCTTGTAGACACGTTTTTTTTCAAAATCACGTTTTTAGTGGTAACAAATTTTAAACCACGTTTTGTTTAGTTAAAGGATAATCACGGTTTAATAATATTAAGAACTAAATTCCTATTGGTCAGTTTAGTTGGAGATAAGATTGTCAAATAACCGCTCATGTTGATGGAACATGGGATAATTGTTCTATTTAAGGCTTGGTCCTCTCTCTACCTATAACGTGAAAATTTTTCTCTCCATCAAGAAAAGAATTCGGAAAAATTTAAGAGAGCTAAGAGAGAGAAAACTCAGGTCTTCAACGTTGTTCTTCCTGCAATCATGGGTCAAGGTACGCTCTCGTAATTAAATTATTCTTCGTGAAAATGATATTGTTCTAGATCTTGGTATTATGATAATCAAATCAAACTTAAGTTTAGTTTGATTTGCTTAATTTAAGAATTCGGTTTACACAAGGACAAAACGATGTAAATTAGATATTGCAGGAGAACTTGTTAAAACTGATGTAAAACATTGAAAAAACCCATAAGGACAATTGTAAGGTCACATTGAAAATATAGGGCTATGAGTGCTTACAAGTATAGGTTGATGACAACCCTTTGTTTGGTTGTTCGCTGAGATTCCGATAAGATTATAGATGAAGAAGAAGACTCTCTCTGCACATAAACAGAAGCGTTCCATCATAAGGTGTGACTGATAACTGATGCAGACAAATGCAGCATACTTACAATATTCAAGGCGTGAAAACTTCGTACCTCCTTGAGATTAACCTTGAGCTTATTTGGGAAGAAATGGGGTATCCAATTTGAACCCAAATTTCCCAGTATTTAAACCTCAATAATCCTAAGAAATTCAACAACTTGTCCGACTTTCCACTGCAATACACTAGCTTCTTTCATTCTCGAATGGGGTTTTTCTCAAAAGAAAAAAAAAAGAAAAAAAAGGAAAAAAGAGGGGAAAAAACCCAAGTTGCCCCCATATCAAGATCTACAAACTGAATAACGACCAAGATTTAAGCATCAAGATAATGTCTTCATCCCCTTTTTGAAAAAGGGCTTTGTTCGCAGAAACCCAATTCGCCTCCATACCATCCATAATCCAAAGTGCAATTTTTTAGCTTCATCTCTTGACTTTTCTCATCAATCAAGACCGTAGATTTTCGCTCCACTCTCCACTCGGGCATTTCATCGAGCACCTTAAGCGCAACCTCAGCGTTGCAAAGTTCGAAGAGAAGGGAGATGGGATTGAATCTGAGCTCGTAGTGATCATGGAACTGGAAGTGCATTGAATAGAAATGAGAGGTCTGAGGGAGATTGATTTTGAGGAGACGAGAGAGAGTGTGATGATTGGCGATTGAAGGGAGTCGAGAAATAAAGGGTTGGGTACAAGTAATGGGTAGAGTAGAAATTCTTTTTATTTACACGTTCAACAATTAAGTCTGACCAATTTTTGCTGTCAAAAGTGGCCCCAGTGCTCAATTAAATTTGGGATCTTTTTATTATAGAAATATCATATTTTAAATAGACCGAATCTTTAAAAATTAGCTCTGAAGTTTTTTTTTCTATACGTAAACCACAATATTAACGGGTTTTGTTTTCGATCAACAATTTTTTTGTCAAACTTTGGTCATTTAACACCGTTTTTAATTAAACTATCCTCGCTAGTTATGTGTGTAGTTGGCAAACACATGTTAGGCCCGCGTAATTAATGACAATAGTTTGCGTACTAATTGACCAGAAATTGATTAAAAGTGGTTGGTTGGGAACTAAAGTCATTCATAAGATTACGTTTTAAATAAAAATAAAAAGCTTCAAATGCAGCTTCTATCGATTCAACCTATACAACCCGCGTCATTGCAGATATACTGCACTACGGTTGTCGCCAGATTTTTGTCGACCTATTCATGCACCGTACCCGGTTAAAAATGTCAAAAATTGTCTTAACACGAAATCAGTTTAAATTATTTGATGCCAACTAAAAGTTGCCAAGATGCCCTTAGACATTATTATTCGATTTTCGCCTTTGCAGATATATTGCAACTACGGTTGTCGTCAGAAACTTGTCGACCTATTCATGCATCGGATAGTCTGGCAAACATCTTCGTTCATGTATACATCCACTAAAAAAGGCATACGGAAATTATTTGCAAGAAGCAATTACCACATTTTGTTTTTGGTAATGTAGGAGGCCAATTCAGAAAGAAGGAATCAGATCTCTCACGCGTACAGCTGTACAATATATGTACATAATTACTCAACCGAGAACCTTAACGAGCTCAGGAGCAAAATAAAAAACTCAGCATTATAAGAAGTCGACAGAGTTCTTGAAGTTTCATTCATCTTCACCGACAGCAGGGAGCCCTTCTTTGAACCAGGAGTAGAGTCCTCCTTCAAGATGGAATACATTCTTGTACCCATTTAATACCAGTATGTATGCTGCTATCAGGGACCTGCCACCAAAATAAACACAAATAAATCCTCCCGTGGAATAAGACAGTATGCTAATTCTCTATGTCCTAAAGATAAGAAAATATAATCAGAAGAAACCATGCCCATATAGAAATTATATACAAAGTGATTCAGGAGGATGCGCCTGCAAACCATCAGAGGTTCGCATGCCATAACAAATATTTCAAGGGGCGTGCAGAAAGTGTCAATGACTGTCTTAAGAAAGTCGAAATCAGCAACTTAATCTTCGATGACTTATGTAACCAATTATCCATACGTCTAGTAGACTTGGAAGTTTGCACGCTGAGATACAGAGGTATGATATCCCTTTGGTACACCGTTAATAATACCATGGACCAGAACCGCCCTTACTTTCTCAAATAAAAGACTACCTGGATTGTTGGCCTTCTGGAAGATTTTGTGTAGGTTTCATCGTTCCACCTGTGGAACATGCGACAATTATTTTGGCATCTTTATCTAGTTTTGACTCCACACCTGTAAGAAGTCCACTTGTAATTTGAGGCCTGTGGTTAAAAAAAAATGATATACTTAACGTAAAATTGTTCTCTTTACAGGTTTGAGTAGCTTACTTTGTACGAACTCAGGATTCTCTTCTGTGCCAGAGAATATGCCAAAGAATGCAAATGCCGCACGGCGAGCAATATCCCATGCTGTCCATTCCTTGATCAGCCTGTAAATTTGTACATTGATAGCACCAGGAGGATGCGCCTGCAAAAGTTTTACTGTCAGCTATAGGAATAATCAAAAAGTCAACAGTCATGATGCCTGGAACCCCATTAATTAAATCTAAATGAAGAGGTTCAATTCAGTAAGTGACGTCGGAACGTGCCCATTAATAGGTTGATTTATGAAAACTATCCAAGTTCAAGGGAATGCTTGGCGAGCAGGTGTAAGATGTTACAGACGACAACACAGTTTCATTGTATCACATTATCCAGGCATACGGTTTTACTTCTTTTATTGATCTCTCAAAAGCCAGCAGCAAGGTTTCAAGTTTGGATGGAAAAACTAGTCTACATCTAAAGGCATTTACGCGAAACAACTTATGCTATTAGATATTGATAATGACCTCGAGTCAAACGGCGAAAAGGTATATTCCTTAGAAATAGCAAGTTATTTTTTTCATTTTCTTGAAAGTTCAAACTCATCCGAAAGAGAAGGGGCATGTTAAGCAAATTAAGCGATATGTGCATATATGCCCTCTGTTCTCTTAACAGTGAGTGAAGTATCGACATCTAGGCTTCACATCATTCTCTTAGTATTAACTTTGCTCTCCTAACAGTATAGTGGAGCCAATGTCAACGTATCAAAAGTTCCGAATGAAATGACGATTAGCTACTCCGCAAAGCATAGAAGAAAACCTCCTGGTAGTCAGCTACGGGACGAACATCCAGAATAACAAAATTGTTTTCCTTCTGAAGCCGTAAAGCTTCTTTTACATCTACGCTCCGGACCTGCAAATAATTCACAGGGTGAGGTCTAATTCAGAAGATTAATGCCACTGAACACAGCATACATACTTGAACTACTTTGAACAATGCAATTTAGTGAGAGAAAGTAGAACAGTTTCAAAACAACTATTAAGGTAATGAATGACTTTGATCACTGACCATCTCGGTTTTCAAAGAAAAATTCCTCAGAGACCAAAAATATGGGACTAATAGGGGGGACAAGTAAGGTGTCCCCTTCCTATTGGATAATGAATTGGCCACCATAACTCATTATCCAATAAGAGTTGGACACCTCGCTTGTCCCCCTATTGGTCTCATATTTTGGGTCCCTGTAGCAAAGCTCGTTTTCAAAACAACATATTTACTACATTTAGATATTAATCTACTCACAACTTCTAGCTGGTCCTGATATACGAAGTGAGCGAGAAGCAAAACAAATCAAAATCAAGTCACTGAAGAGCAACACATGAATTGGAATTTCAAGGAAGAGAAGTGGAAGCAAAATAAAATTTGAAAGAAATTAAAAAAAAATTACCCTCTTTTCAAGCAGAACAGCGCGCTTCGTCTTCCAGTCCTCATCAGCTGCAATAAATCCCTCAAAAAAATAAATAATCAATACACAAATGCATAAAACAACAAGGTGAGCAAAACCCAGATTTGCTAAATATATGTTTACATAAAATAAAATAAAATAAAAAGAAACACCTGGTGATTTGACTTGTTTGGTGGCCGCACATCTAACTTGGAGGGAAGAGGGAGCAGCAGGGTGAGAGAAGGATCTGAACCCAACAGAGGAAGAGGAGGAAGAAGAAGGAAAGAGATTGAGGTCTGAAGAGAACAAAGAAGAAGAGAGAACGCTGGGCTTTACTGCTATTACATTAATGGAAGCAGCAGCAGCAACAATCATCTTCTTTATTAAACAGAGAGAAATAAAATGGGGAAATTTTTTGAGAGAAGACGAAAGATAACGAGTTGTCAGTAGCAAATGATGATGATGAAGGAGATTAGATGGATATTTTGGTTGGCGGTGGGGCCAACGAAATTCTGGATTGGTGGCGCCCGCAAATCTCAGGTTAGTGGTGGAGAAGCTGCTTCCCTGGATTTCACTCGCTCTTCTTTTTATCAACCCCCTGTTTTTTTTTTTTTTTTTCTGAGATTTGTACCTAAACCATCAAAATCCGGAATTTTCAGTTTTTATAAACCCACCGTTATAACGTGCGCCCTTGCCACCATAATTTTATTCACATTAAATGGCATAAACACCCGCGATGACTAACTTATGCAAAGACTAGGAACCAAGTGCAAGCTAAAAACTATAATTATTGATATTGGCTCCAAGTCTTATTTTAAATCCATCACTCTTTCTTATCATATTCAATGTAAGACTATACTCGCATACTAATTGTTGTGCGCCGCGGAAGCCCTAACTCGACGAATCAAAAACACACACAAGACAATAGTAGACCACAAACCAATGCAAGCCAACCAATCACAGCACAAACACAAGATATACGTGGTTCGGCAGTATGCCTACATCCACGGGGCAAGGAGGGGGGGGGGGAGTTTCACTATTCAAATCAAAGGAAAGTACAAGTTAGGGTTACAAATCTTACCCAAAACCCTCAAATAAGACCAAAAGATCTCTCAAATAGACTCCAACAATAGAAGCCCTCTTTTCTCCCTTTGCTCAGCTCAAAATCGCCCCAACCTTAACCCTAAAATCAAGTTTAGGGTTTATATAGAAGTTACAGGCGAAACGGGTTTGGGAACTGAAACCCGGTTCGTCGGTCGACCGGTACGGTCGACCGCGATCAATTCCGGTCGACCGGTCCGGTCGACCGACCTCCATCCAGAAAGCAGCTCAAAAATCCCGCTATTCGTCGCTCGACCGCACCGGTCGACCTTTCTTGGCGACGGCGGATGGTTTGGCCCCCCCACGCCAAAACTGCCCCACTGGGGGTCTTGTGCACGATGGGGGTCGACCGGACCGGTCGCCCGCCGCCTGGTTTGCCTGTTTCTGAACTGCTGCTGCTGATTCTACACTAATTACTTTAACATCTTCACGCCATCAATTTATGAGTATAGTTTTATCTTCCACTTACTTTAATCTTCCGCTTACTTTGACCTTCATGTTGATCTTCACTTTCTTTTTTTCTTGTGCCATAACGTAGCTCCGATATCATTTTGTTTGGGGAAGAATCATGCTCATCCTAGAGTTGATGGACATTAAACAGGGATTAGAAACCGATTTTAACCCAAAAGCTCTAATTATCAGGTATTGGCCCCAACTCTTATATTAAATTCATTAGTCGTTTTTATTATCCAATATGAGACTATATGCTCACATATTAATAACCTCAGCAGAAGAAATGTGCTTGATAGGATGAGAAACTATAATAAAAGATAGGTGGGTTTCATTATGAGCATATTTTGGATATTTACATATTATTTGGCAGAATATGAATGAAAGTATCACTTGATAACAATTTGTTAAGGTGCACGTTATTATTGTAGTTTCATGAAAACTGAAAAGTCATGGTAATTCCCTGAAAAACCACTACAATCCTTGGTGGTTTCGTATATTTGAGTCCAAGCTACAACATTCGAATTGTTGACCGTTATGTTTAGGTCTAAATTGTTATATTTGGTGTAGCAATAACTAACATTTAAAAGCAATTCAGCATAAGTATTTTGGGTTTGGGAATCATTTTCCAAGTGGATGGTCTAAAAAATAAACAATTTTAAAGCTTTGGGCTACCCAATAATAGAACCCCTAAAAATATTGTTTCCCGGATAGAGTCCGATCGGTTAATGGGCTTTTGAAGCAGGAAAAACTTACGCTCGGGGTCCAAGAGATCAATGGCCTGGGCCTGCCTTCAGTTTTAGGCACACTTCAACGGCCCAGTTCAGTTATGCTCCTACCTTCGAAGTCCGATCCAATCAAGGAGTCCAAGTACCGCCGGTCTCTCTCCCCACCTCCCGAGCATGGATCTGATCAGTCTCCGTTTTGACGTTGGAGCAAACGAACGTGAGTACTATTCAACCGTTCTCTTTGAGCTCCAAAATGAGCACAGGATTCTCTTTCTTTCTTGATTTCTGGTGTTTTCTGTTACTGGTTGCGATTGATGCTTAGTAGATCGAAGTCAAGTTTCGATCTCGTACTACATGTTTCTGGGACAAATTTTCAAAACCAATCCCTTTCACTATTTATTTTTTAAAAATGACCGTTTTTGTAAAAAATTTTAAAAACCGACCTGGTTTCAGCCCCGGAGCTGAAACCAGGTCGGTTTTTAAAAAATTTTATCCGAAACTTCACGGGAGTTGAACTCCCGTGAAGTTTAGTAAAACTGCTAAACTTCACGGGAGTTCAGGAGTTGAACTCTCGTGAAATTTTGTAGTTCAAAATTTTTTTTGAACTGTGAAACTTCACGGGAGCAACTCCCGTGAAGTTTCCGAAGTTATTTCACAAAAACCGATCTGGTTTCAGCGTCAAGGCTGAAACCAGGTCGGTTTTTACAATTAAGTTTGAAAGGGGTTGTTTTTTGGGATTAAATTTTCAAATAGGTTGGTTTTGAAAATTTGTCCAATGTTTCTGTGTATGTTATTAATGATTGCATGTGGAGGTTGATGAAGGCATTTTAAACGCATAAATTCTCAAATATACTTGTGCTGAAGGAAACACATTTCTCTCTCTCTTTTTTTTTTTTTTTTTTTGGTAGAATAGAAATTAATACATTCTTTCAAACCTTTAAACTCAATATTAGAAACACGCCAAAGCCTCGAACCAAATAAGTACAGTACGCTCCGATCGAGCTCGGAGCCGACGTTACGAACAAGCGCATGGAGACCCCTTTCTCATGGCGCTAGTCTCCATCATGGATCCCTCCGATAAAACCGCCAGCTTGGTTCCTTGTAGCATCAACACGTCGCTCTGATCATCCTTCGACCTCCCCTCGTCGCACTCCAGGGCCTTCTTGGAGATCGCCCCGTGGATTTCCTCTATAAGCATTAAGAACGCGGTCTCCACGTTGTCTCCGGTTAGCGCTGACGTCTCTGAAAAGAACAGCCCCTGTTCCTCCGCGAACTCCACCGCGTCCTCTTTAGAGACGGCCCTCTGACCGGTGAGGTCGGCCTTGTTCCCGATCAGCATGATGACCAAGGAGTTGTCGGCGTGGGCTCGCAACTCCTCGAGCCACCGCGCGACGCGATCGAACGTTTGCCTCTTGGTAATGTCGTAGACCAACATTGCCCCCAGAGCACCTCTGTAGTAAGCGCTGGTGACTGCCCGATACCTGCATATATCCGGCACCCGAACTTGTTAGAATGCGAAGAGGGGGAAGAGGAACGTGTATAAATACAAACAAGCTCGGTTTTCTGCTGCTTCGTCCAATTTGACTAAGGGGAATTGAAGGCGCCCGAGTCAGACTTAAACATCACGCGTTGTTTAATTATAAGAACTAATTACTAAGGGGGAGACGCCTTCAGGCAAGTTTGAGATGATGATGTGAGCAATGCAGTGTCGTATTACTGATTTCTGTATTTATGAATCGTGCCCAAAGACTCCAGACATTCATCGAGAAGGCTTTAAAATTTAGAACTATTTAATAGATATATAAGTTAGCACATGAATGCATGCAAAGAAAACGACTGAGCTCGCAATTTTGTGGGGCAGCTAAAATCTTATTAACATCGTATGTTCATGAAATGAATTCACTCGAAATGAGATTATAAATACATCCTGATGTATTTGTGTAGATTTGGCGAAGGATTTGGTGAAGAACAGGTTTTGGAAGCAGTGAGTTGTCTTTGGCGGTGTGCGGTCGACCGCGGTGTAAGGCCGGTCAACCGAATTCCTGCACGGGGGTTTGATTCTGGGCTTGGTGCGGTCGACCGCCCAAACCCGGTAATTGATTCTGGGCTCTGTCGTTGGTGCGGTCGACAGCCGCGGTCGACCGCCAGACCCTGTAATCGTTTACTGGGTTCTATCGTTTGTCGCGATCGACCGTGGCAATCGACCGTGTATCGGGTCAGACCCAGACTGTTGTTTTCTATTCTTTTTTGGGATTGGTGTTTGATATAAATTCGAACACACGTTTTAGGGTTTCTTTGGGATTGTTTTGGGGTTATTGGAGCAGTTAAGGGTTTGTTTTGAGCACACAAAAAAGAGAGATCTTTCTGGGCTATATTGGTTAGGGTTATTGTTTGAGAGATTAAGAGCTTTGTTTGTGAGATTAGTTTGTTTGTTTTGAGTGATTTGTAATCTCAGTTTGTACTCTCCTTCTCTATTAGTGAAAATCCATCCTCTTCTTGCCCCGTGAACGTAGGCAACTTGTCGAACCATGTAAAATTGATTGTACCGTTATATTTTAGATTGTTTGGCCTTCTCTCTCGGTGTTTGGTTTAATTTGTTCGTTGAAGCACAACGATTGGTGGCTTCTGCGCACAACAATTGCAGTTAAGGTATCCACTCGGATGGTTTATTAGAAAGATATTGCTTTGTTATGTTCTATATATACAATGAGCCTGCATGAAAACATTGTTCAACCCTATTTAGAAGCACACACAACAACAGTAGTAGGTAGACACATGTGTATGTTCTATGTAATACCACCGAAATTAACAAATCTTGAAATAAGTACCGCTTCCCTCAGATGTTGGTTGAAATTAGTGCTGTAAAAATGTTATCCAAAACATATAATAAATTGGATCAAAAAGGAAAATTAAGTAACTACGCATATGGCTAATTTCTTCTTATCGTCCCGGCGTGGTGTTTCAACATGAAAACGTTTTTTTTTTTTTTGGGTTCTTCAGTCTGTTGGGCTCGTCTTTGTTTTCTCTTTAATTTCTTTCTTTCTTCGTTTATCTTTTTCTACATCGTGACATGGACAGTTTTGTTTGATACCAAATGCAGCGTCATAGATGAAGTTATAAGGCTGATCTTATCCACGCATCTAGATTTCAAAGGCGTTGTTGATGCAGACGATCGAGGAGAGTTGGATATACGTCGAAATTGTGCAATGGAAGCGTTGTTGATTTGGACTATGTTGGACACACACACATAATAATTTATGCGGTGATGAAAGAAGACAGATACGTACTCAGAAACATGTCCTAAGCAACTTTGTACTGTTAGATTTGGGGGTGGAAACCAACCTCCGCCGGCGACGAAGGAGCTCCGACGAGCTCCAGGTGAGCGCAGGCAAAGATGGAGGCGAGCACGAGCAGTTGAGCTCGAAAGTGGAGAACGCGATGCTCGACAGGCGAACGCGATGGTCGTTTGTTGACGCGACCCTCAGATGCGGACGCGACCCTCGGTGTTTAGGGAAGCACCGACCCCCGCGTCTTCGATGTCCACCTCCGCGTCCATCGTGTGGCTGGCGACAGGCTGTCGCCAGTCTGTCCTTTCTTCGGCTATAAAAGGAACCCCATGAGCTAGGGTTTCGGTGCTCCTCCTCCCCGATTTTTCCTCTGGCGGCGGATGCCCTAACGCAGCAAGCGTTCCCCCTTTGAAATCGCAGCAGCGATTTAACTTCCCAAATCTCCAGCTCTCATTTGGTTTGAAGGGAGATTAAGAAAGGGATTTGATTTTAATCCCAGCTCTTCAACAGGAGTGAAGGGGGATTTAAGATTTAAGGAAAGAGAGAGAAAAGAGAAGAGGGGATTTTATTTGTGGGTATTAGCACTGTAGCTACAGTGTTTGTTTGAAAAATCCCGGTTTAGGGATTTGCTCTTGATTGTAATTTCTTGTTAGATTAAATAAGAAATTAACTGTGTGGCTCCCGAGGACGTAGGCAGTTGCCGAACCTCGTTAAACTTGGTGTACTGTTCTCTATTCTGCGTTTTCGTTGCATTAGGGATTTCGGCGTTAAATTCCTAACATGTACGTAGGTGGGACTTCAACATATATTAAATTTGGATGGTTAATTTACTTTATAACTTCAGTGACAAATGAAAATGTAAGATGGTGTTGTGCTTAGGAATATTTATAGTAAATTAAGCTGTGGGTGATTAGCTACATACTGATAGCAATAATATTAATTATCTGTTAAAGGTCTGTATCGGTCCCCCAGTAGTAGCTAGGGGTAGTTAGCGGGGAAATCGGCATTAAAACAACTTCTGCATCCTTTACATGGTTCCTGTCATAAATGACATTTCGAATAATTAATGAAGATATGATTTTGCATCCTTTACATGGTTCGGTCTATTGATCTAGCTAATGGGCTTGTTTCAGATAATGGGGGAGATACTTGAGAATTGGACAAAAGTGTCTTCATAGGTATATATCCTATAGAGTATATGATTTTGGACGTTTGTTGTTGGTGAAACAATCAACCAACAATGACAAGCACTAAAAAATGGAACTTGAGGCAGTAAAAGAAAGTAAAGTAGCTGTCACTTTAGCAAAAGACACGGTCAATATTAACAAAGCTGGATCGATGCAGAAAAGTTTTCCACGTACTGATCACAAACCTTTACGATAAAGAGAGCTAGCTATTTTCTTCTTTCACTTGTTGGGCCATTTACAATGAATGGGAGGAATCTTTTTTTTTTTTTTTTGTGGGTTGTGGGGGTGGCCTTCAAATGAACAGGAGATTTTTGGAGCCCACGCGGGAAAACCTTGGTAAGTGCCGTGCAAGGCAGGGGGTCTGTTTAATTTGTGGGTCTCTTCTATATATTAAATGGATGTTATAGAATATTAGGGTGAAAACAGATACCGCGTTGTCGACCCACAGTTGGAAATGGGTCTCATTAAACACTAGAAGGCATGAGATCAGATTTATTTAGACCCACATTTAAAAAAAAAACAGTTAAGACGGATGGATATATATTTATATATATATATATATATATACGGTTAAATTAATATGCTTAAACTACCGACTCAAATAGAGTTAATCGTTTTGAGTCAACTCGGGACCAAGTAAATTAATTAGCTCAGCTCCTCCGGTTCATGGGCTTTAATTCGCGGTTCAACTTAGTGGGTGTATGATTTAATTTTTTTCCTTCTTGGATTAGATTTGAGGCTAGCTGATCACTTCCCCTTAGATTTTTTAGAGGTTAGCGTGTTGCTGATGACTCGTGTATTTTTGCTGTAAATTTGAGTGACACATGGATCTTTTCATAGGAAGAAAAATCTAATGCTTAATATATTATAACGGGTGCGTACCTTTCTTGTCCAGCCGTATCCCAAATCTGAGCCTTGATCCTCTTGCGGTTGATGGTGATCGTCCGAGTCTGAAACTCGACTCCAATGGTGGACTTGGAATCGAAACAGAACTCGTCTCTGGTGAACCTCCCGAGCACCTGAGTTTTCCCCACGGCGGAATCCCCGACCACCACGATCTTGAACACGTAATCGATCTCCGGAGCCTTCTCCAGCCCCTCCTCCTCCTCCTCTTCCCCTGCAGATAGCTCCTCCTCCTCCGTCATCATTAATTTATCTCCGCAGGGCAAGCCTCTGAGAGTGGTACGCAACTGTGTTGCTGGCTGGCTGCGAGAGATTATGCGGTGGAGTTTTATAATAAGGAGATGTTCAAAGGGGGGGGGTTTAGGTGTTGTGATGGAGTGATGAGCTAGTGTTTACTTTCTTAAAAAGAATGCGTTTTATATGGTAAGCCTGCCTCGGAGCACTTATTGTTTGGGCAGTTGATTAGTGGCAATAACGGATATGACCAGGGGCCCTCACATAAATGAGGCTAATACCCGTAATATATAATTGACAAAAGTATGTAGTTCCTATGCCGTATCTTTGAGCAGCACCCTGTGTTTGCGCCAGGAAATGAGGTAAAGCTCATGGACACACCGTAGCAGTAGTAGAGAGATTACTCCGTACATCATAATTATCCGGTAATAAATGAATCTGCGAGATTTACACCGCATTTTCTTGCACTGAATTCATTATATCCCCCCCACCCACCACTTTTTTTTACCCCCTTGACATAGATCAGGATCGTACATTAAATAATCATATGCATCTCTCTTAATGTCTCCCCATGAAAACTTTGTTCCTATGGTAGTTAATGTTAGAATTGGGGGTGGAAACCAACCTCCGCCGGCGACGAGGAGCTCCGACGAGCTCGGAGATGACGCTGGTGAAATCGGCGGCGAACCCCCCAGGCGAGCTCGAGCCCCGCAGTCCACGAACGCACCCTTCGAGCTGACGCAACCCCAGGCGAGCTGTGCGTTCGCCTCCCCCTTTACTCTGCGTCACAGCGATGGCGAGCTCTGCGTTTTTGGGGAGGGTCCGGAGTCTGCGTTGGCCTCGACTTTGGCGTCCGTGGGCAGCTGGCGACAGGCTGTCGCCAGCCCTCCTCATCCGCGTATAAAACCCCCTCGTCGCCTAGGGTTTCAGTGGCTTGTGCTTCCCCCTCTCCTCCGTTTTTCTTCTTCAGGCGGCGGTGTTCTGCCCTAAAATCGCTGCTGCGATTTTGATTTTAATCCCAGCCTTCAACCACTGTTGAGGGGAATTTAAGAAGAGAGAGAGAGAGAGAGAGTTTAAGGGGGTTTTATTGTGGGGTATCATTTATTCTCAAGTTGGGAATTGAAAGGGTTCATACCCTTAATTATTAACACTGTAGCTACAGTGTTTATTTGAGAAATCCCAGTTTAGGGATTTGCTCTTAAATTGTAATTTCTTGTTTGATTAATAAGAAATTAATCTGTGTGGCTCCCGAGGACGTAGGCAGTTGCCGAACCTCGTTAAATCTTGTGTACTGTTCTCTATTCTGCGTTTCCGTTGCATTAGGGATTTCAGCGTTAAATTCCTAACAACTGGTATCAGAGCGTGAAACAATCTAGAGGAAGTCAGATTCAAGTGGGAGCCATGGCCGCAGATGAAGGAAAAATCAGACTTGAGAAATTTGATGGAACAGATTTCGGATTCTGGAAAATGCAGATAGAGGATTATCTGTATCAGAAAAATCTGTATCAACCGCTATTGGGGAAGAAGCCGGATTCTATGAAGAAAGAAGAGTGGAACCTTCTAGATAGACAAGCCCTCGGAGTTATCAGATTGACGTTGACTCGCAATGTTGCGTTCAACATAGCGAAGGAGAAGACCACGACAGGTCTTATGGCAGCTCTCTCAAACATGTATGAGAAGCCATCAGCCGCGAATAAAGTTCATTT
>BQKN01062213.1:0-36910 GCA_022839385.1 Asparagus kiusianus
GGAGAGCAAACTCGACACGATCAATCGAAGGAAGCACTCCATCGCTACCAAGAAGAACCCGGTCTTAAACAAAGGGGAGAATCAAATCCATTCTCCTCTCTTTTGTAATCGGAATCCAAATTGTAATCGATTTTGAGAGAATACAAATCAAATTTTCTTTCATTGTCTTTTTACTGCAAATTTCCAACAAACACCAACGTGCTACGAGAAATCAAATCAAACGAACGTCGAGAGAAGGCCAAACAAACCAAATCAATGCCGTAAACACAAACAACCAATTTTAACGTGGTTCGGCAAGTTGCCTACGTCCACGGGGCAAGAAGGGGATAGATGTTTTCACTAATAGAGAAGAAGAGTACAAACTGAGATTACAAATCACTCAAACTCACCAATTAATCTCACCAACAAATCTCTAATTTTCTCCAAACAAAACTCTAACCAATAGCTCAGAAAATACATCTTTTCTGTGCTCCAAATATCCTCAATTTTCTTCTCAATTATCTCTTCCAATTGTTCCATATATATAGAAATCCTAAAATCATAAACATACTAGGAATTCTAAAATAAAAAACAAAACAGATTAGGAATCCTAATAACCTGTTACCAAAACAGATTTGGAATCATGTTACCAAAACAGATTAGGAATCCCAATAACCTGTTATCCAACAATTCTCTACCTCGGCGAAGTTTTCCCAAAACTGAGCCGACACTAATACCAACCAAACGTCTCACTTGTTGCGTCCAGTACGAAGTGAAACAAATCCACGACAACGGACTCAATCCACAACAAGTCGAGAACCCAAACGAGAATTTCCAACCTAACAGTACATTAGAAATATATGAGTTACAAATATCCCCTATGTAATTTATAATTTATAGAAAACACCCTTAAAGTTTTAAAAATTATAAACAAACACTTAAAATTCAAATTTTACAAAAATACCCTGAGAATTTTAAACTCATTAGTAAATTAAAAATATAGGAAGTATAAATAGTCTATAAACAATTTACAATCTATAGAAAAGACCTCTAAGTTTAAAAAAATACAAAAAAACCCCTAATATTCATAATTTACAAAAAACACCATGAGAAATTCTAATATATAGACACTAAAATTAATATACAAAATTACTAGCAACCCCTAGAAAATAAAAAATTATTATACTCCCTTTAAAAGTATAGGTTGAGGTTGTCAAACAAAAGGATGAGGTGTCAATATAAATAGAAAAAAGAGCGTTTTAGGTAGAAAGATGCAATATGTCAAAGTATTGATAAAATAATCAATTTTCTCACATTCAAATCCCTTTTCTACTCTTTTTCCTTCTTAATTGCAGGCCCGAAAATACATCAGCTCTGAAGTTAAAACAACTACCGCCCGTATTTTTCTTCTTTTCAAATGGAAATTGATGAGGTGGATAACCACTTTTCATTTGGTGTTATAAATACCCAAGTTTCCTCTACACATCCATGCATCCCCTTAGTGTATTTAAATGCAAATAATCCCAAAAAGCTTGATAACTTTATGCAAAGGTTTTTTTAGTATTAGTGCCTTAAATCTTTAATAATTCCATATTTGTCCCTCAATTCTTAATAATTGCTCGTTAGTCCCTCAAATCCTAAGTGGTCTTGCAATTTGGTCTCTCAATGACCAAAATACCCCTTTGTTATTATTTTCACTTAAAACCCATCTTGTTTAAAGAAGGATTATTTTCACTTTGATACTCTAAAATTTACACTATTTTAACTTTAATACCCGAAAGTTTTTGACATTTTGATACCTTAAAGTTTAGAACTTTTTTATAACTTTGATAACTAGAAGTTTTTTCCTAACACTTTTGTTACGAATGAATATATATATATATATATATATATACCCTTTAAACTTTGATGCCCTAAGGTTTCATTTTTTGACCCTTTGATATCCCACGCATTGCCATTACGACGTCAAAGTTAAAAATATATATAAACTTTATGGTATCAAAGTTAAAAAGATGTGGAACCTTTGAGATATGAGCACAAAAAAAGTGTGAACTTTGGGGCACCAAAGTGTCAAACAATCTTAGGTAGTCGAAGTCAAGAAAAGCGTAAATTTTGGGGCATTAAGGTGTTAAAAAAAGCTGAGTTATCAAAACTTAAAAAGGTGTAAACTTTAAAGTAAATTGCAAATAACCCTTAAAAAAAGCCGATTAAATTTTGGTGAATGAGGGACCAAATTGTGATAACCCCAATGTTTAAGGGACTATGAGTAACTTCATAGATATGAGGAGCTAATATGGGATTATGGAATATATAACTATCTAAGGGGCTATGTAAATATTCCTCGTGCAAAATATTCACACAATACAATACGTCACTCCAAAAGACGCGGGGGCTCAAACAACCCGTCATCCATTAAAACATCAGTTCCAATTTTCTTTCCCTCGTAGTTTCAAGAAATGGGGATCTCTCTCCTTCTCGCTTCTCTCTTTACATCTTTGATCCTCTCGCGATCTGCCGCCGATGAGAAATTCGACGTCCGCCAACATCTCGCAACCGTCACCAGGTTCTTTCTCTCTCTCTCTCTCTCTCTCTCTCTCTCTCTCTCTTTCGGTTGATTTTCGTTAGGGTTTCAATTTCTTCAGACGCGATGACCAATTGTATGCATTTTTACCGATTTGAGACGAATTATATAACGAGCTGATCTATTCTCGTGCCCTAATTGGGTATTTCGAGGTTGTTTTGATGGTTAACGAGCGACAATTGCCTGCTTGAAACCGAGCTTTTGATCTTCTGGAGGAGCAAATATTCATAGAATTTAGGTGCATTGTAGATTGACGTCATTAATTTTTTTTTGTTCAGAATAGGGATGATTTTGGTGTCACGAGCTAATTCTACCTTAAATTCAGAAGCATGTGTAATTTGTTCGGAAATGGCAATTCAACCGTTGGAGCTGAAATGTAGTGTTATCAAGTTATTGGCACAGAATAAGGAGGGCTTGGGCTTTGTTGGAATATTAGGTTATAACCCTCAACTTTTCACCACAACTTCAGATATTTATGGAAAAGAAAAGGTACCACGATGCAAAATATGCCAGGTTTTGGCCCGAAAAGGGCGATCAACTTGTGGGTACATATTAGAATGTTCCCTCAACCCTTGCTACAACTATGGAGGTTTTTAGTTGTTGTGGAAGGGTCCTTTAGACAACTCCACTCTACCTAAGCTATCCAAAAAAGAGTGATTGAAATTTATCTTTATTCACCAAGCATCCAAATTGACTTTGGGTAAGATGTGGGTTTTCTCTAATGAAACTATTTAACGCTGATTCATACTTGGAGCTGAGGAGTATAGAACTCTTGGAGTATCAAATTCTTTTTCTCCTTGCATTGACTGGTAAACTCAATAGTCGAGTAGCAACTTCCGTGGCCTTCTGAGGAGACCATGGCATTGCTCACAACTAGCTTCTCCCTGCGTCACCAATTTTTGCAATTTAACATCATAAATGAAGTAGTTATCATGTCTTAGTAGAACCCAAAAGCTCTTTCTTAATATATTTTTCCTTTTGTGTTTTCTTTTCGTCGGATGGATGGTATGCTGTGAGATGAATGGTGCTATAGTCAGTAGTTAAAGGATTTTTTTTAAGGCAATGGGCAAAGGTCCTCTGAGCAGGCAGAAATTTCTCCTACTGTATGAACTATTTATTTAATTTTTATTAAGTTACCTTATTAAAGGAGGAAAGGTTATACTTTCTTGTTCATGGGTATCTACTCCATAAATAAAAATTTGAACAACTTATGCATTTGTGTAGTGTGAAGTGCACTTAGCTGCTTGTCCTTCCAGTGAGTTACACTCCTACAAATAGAATCAGATCACTCTTCTCTCCTTTTTTTCTTCCCCTCCTAATGGTGTGTTATACATTCAACTCCACTGCAGATATGGTGTAGCGAAGGATTCTAATACTGATTCTTTTGTGCCTTCTGTTATTCCTGATGGATGCAGCGCAATCCACCTAAATCTTCTGGTAGTTTCTTATTAATATTTCATCTTACGATTTTGTTTGCGCATACTTGTTTTTATTGTCGGTGAGATGTTGCTTCCCTTATGCGAATACAATGAACCATTACACACCTGCACGCGTCTACACCCATTTCGCTTTGCTACATATACTTTATGCATACACAAGTCCACTAGCACTAGTAAATATATCTTTTAATTTCCCACAATTTTTTTCATGCAGGTTTGGTTTGGTTTAACAGTTGTCAAAGCATGAAAAAGATTGGCCAAACATGATTTATTAGGCTGAGTCAATGAGGCGTTGTGTGTATAGTTATAGAATGTGGTTATATGATTCTCATTTATTGATGTAAGATTTTTTAGGACAGGAAATGCTTCACCCTTATTTACTTGTTCTTGTAGATTTACCTGTGGATCTTTATTTCTGCTTATGCTGATATATGCAGAAATATGTATAAACATACTCATGTGTCTATATAGTGCACACTCACACACATCCGTGGAGTGACTAAAATTCTTTTGCACTCTCTTGCAGTAAATATATTAGAGATCACATACACCTCAGGAAGTTGTATCATGTTAACGGAACAACTAAGGTAATGCACCCAGTGTATGCTTCTAATTACTAAATAAAAAAAGACGTTAGCATTGAGATGGAATAAGAAAGTTCTTATGAAGGATCATGAGAATGAACCCATGTCTAATTGATGAGATGTTGACCATTGTTTAAGTCAAAGTTTTTTAGTTTCAGGCAAACACAGTAAAGTCTTCCTTCGACTAATCTCATCCTAGAAGTGTCGGAAAGTGAAGAGCTCCCTTGTTAGTGTTTATTCATGGTGAGGAATTTCAGAAGTATTTCCACTACTAAACCTGTTACCAGGACCTTTATTTTAATACCTTTTACTTATAAGCATCTCCAGGCACTACTCGTAATCAAGTGATATACATGGTTACATGAGTTATTCAATGATCATTACTCGCATTACTTTCCTTGAGCTATTTTTGTACCCTGTATGTTATTTTTCCCTCTTTCTTTTACAAAATCTATTGCTGATAAAATAGATTATCAAGTTTGGCTTCATTTTATTCTCATATATCTAGTTATAACTGAAGAAGTTACCACCATTTCATATAATAATTCTGTTATATGCGTGTTAAAATAACATGAACATGATAATGCTGATTTTTAATGCCATCAGATTTAACCAACCTGTCAAGGTTCTGATTGTTCTGTGTTTTCATAGGCGAGACATGGGACCCGTTCGCCTACAACAAAACGTATTAAAGAGTTGGATAGGTTGGCAGCTCGTTTGGATGTTCTTTTGAATGATGCAAAAGATGAGGCAGGCCAGAACAGCTCCTCTTTGAATACACCAGCATGGTTATGGGGATGGAGATCCCCTTGGGAAGGAAAACAGAAAGGGGGAGAGCTAATTAACAAAGGGGAAGAGGAGCTGTATCTTCTAGGAAAAAGAATAAAGGAAAAGTTTGCAGAATTGTTTGATGAGGAGTATCACCCAGATGTCTTCTCAATTAGAGCAACACAGGTCGGTTATCTTACTCATCAATTTCTTCTAGTAATATTTTGGCAAGTCCTAGATCAGAAAATTTCAGTCGTCAATCTGTAATTTCAATTAGTTATCTCATACATCTGTTTGGCTTGGAATCTGGAAGTGTTACTGCATAGTTGATGGTTTAAAGGTTGGCATATATGGTTTCATTTTCATTCAAAGTTCAAATATACAGAACCTCTCTTGCCAGTAGATTTTCAGACACAAAATTGCATTTAGGATATAGATGTCTGAGTCACAACCATCATACAACTTGTCTGTCTTCTTCATGTTACTTTGTTAACATATTTGTTCTCATCTAACCTTGGGTAGAGGAGAGGGAGGCATAGTGTCGAACAATAACTATCAGGGGAGAATATATGTTATCAAGATAAACCTAGGGCGGGATAAGTACAATTACACCAAATATTAAGAGTTTACCAAAGCATCTCAGTTTTTAGGAGTATTAGCGGAGACCTCAGGCAGGATAAATACAATTTACGCCAAATATTAAGAGTTTACCAAAGCATCTTATTTTTTTAGGAGTATCAGAGAATCACATAGCATTCTACTTTTCCCATGGTACATTGTTGGTGGTGGTTATAACATCCAAATGTTCTTTTTTTTTGTGCTGTGTGATGCAGGTTCCTCGAGCATCAGCTAGTGCTGTTGCATTTGGCATTGGACTATTTGCTGGGAAAGGAAACCTTGGACCAGGCGGGCATCGTGCCTTCTCTGTGATAAGTGAGAGTCGTGCAAGTGATATGTGCTTACGGTTCTATGATTCTTGTCAGACTTATAGAGTAAGGAATTTTTTTTATCTAATGATTAATTTATTCCAAACGCTATCATTATTTGGTTAATAATGCTTTACATACATGTGCTTTTGTTTTTGCAGTAATATCTTACATTATTTACTCAACTGGAGAGTTATTTTTTTTTCAGTAAAGTTGTCTTATCACTTTGAGTTGGAGGGTCTAGATGTTCTAATTACACATGAATCAAATGACAAAATAATTGGAAGGATATTACTTTATGTGATTATTGATGCCTCTCTGTCTACATCCGTTGAATAGATTCACAGGAATACAGGAAGATCTTGAAGCTAACGTGAAGCTTACTGGGCATATGACAACTTGTGCTTTCAATTATTACAATACATGAAGTGGATGCTAACACAATTTCTTAGTGGGACAATTGGGAAGAGTAATGGTCAGAACCAACTACTAAAACTTGATTATCTGTCTTCTAGATCACTAATGTCTCTCAATAAAAAGTGCTAGAAATGCTGTAATTCTGACATAGTTTGTACATATGTATAGGTTCAATGTAATAAAGGCATGGTGTTTATGTTAAATGATAACCTACATTATTTTTATAGTGATGAAAATATGCTGTTTATATATATTATTCTTGTTCGTTCACTTTTAAAAAGAATTGTTGGGCTTTTTCATGTATGTGCAGATAAAAATCAAATAAGTGGGTCAACACTTGCTGTTTATGTTTACGAAGAGGCTGCTTTACATGAAAAGTAAACGAGTCCTTGAATAACATGCCATAGACATGCAGAATGTGCCAGTCAATTTTCAACTTTAGTTCTATTAATTGAATTGCCACTTATGGTTGTGACACAAAACGTTTCCAAGCCTTTGACCATATATTTATAGGTTGTGTGCAGTTAGGAACTAAGATGATCTATTTCATGCACAGAGATATAAAGAAAACCAGGAGCCAGCTGTTGATAAGATTAAGGAACCCATTCTGCGTATCATTGCTGCTGAGGTCGGTAGACGCTACCAGCTAGGTTTCACTAAGCAGGATGTTGCTTCTTTATGGTTTCTCTGCAAACAGGTATAAGAAATCGTTTAACTATAGGAGTTCTGCTATCTTCAGCTTTATGATAAACATAATCTTCTCTGTTTCACCTGATTGATTGATTGATTGATTGATCTTTTCATATTTTAGGAAGCATCTTTGTTGGATATCACCAATCAAGCTTGTGGCCTTTTCAATGCTACGGAGGTATACAAATTTTTATGTTATGCAACTGGAGTAGTTCGTCTCTTTAACCATTTATATTACACTGTGACTTACTCCCATTAGGATTTTTTTATAAATTTATTATTTCCTTAAGTTTCTTTACCTTGGCTAGGTTTCTTTACTTGAATGGACAGATGATTTGGAGGGTTTTCTGTTAAATGGTTATGGTAACTCGGTTAACTATCGCATGGGAATACCACTCCTCCAGGATGTAATTCAGTCAATAGAGCAAGCAATTATTGCTAAAGAAGGTACTTTGAAGCTTTTGCTGTTAACATATGTTATTAACTTTTCACAGAGGAAATACATATAAGGAACTATGTGTTATTTGTCCCCCCCCCCCCCCCCCCCCTAATTCTTGCATACTTTCATCTTATCTTGATATGGTAGGTGGTCACATAGCATATAGTTACTTCAGGTTTTTGTAATGCATACCTTTATTAGGAAGTTAGCAGTGGAAGGCTGATACTGGTAGTAGATGCATGATTTATAAAATCTAAGCTCCTCTTTGATGTTAAACAAACTTGAATCTATCGTTAGGTCTGGAGCAGACTGCATATTTTGCCAATTACAATTTATGATCACAACCTTGTCTAAATCTGCCATGAAAAGTTCCTACTTTGCAATAACCTGTCGTGCACTCGTGCGCCCGTGCACACCATGTGTCTGTGTGTGTTTTTGTTTTGTTTTGTTTGCTTTCTTTTTTTGGATAGCACTTAGTTGTCTCATGTTTGGAATCTTATGTGCTTATTAGAAAATAAAATTGAAAGCTCGTCCTATCTTTCTTTCTCCTATACCTTCAGAAAAAGCTTTCTGTTTGAAAGCTTGGCGCATAAGTTACTAATTTTCTCATCATAGGTCTAGATCTCCAGAAACTTTCCATGAAAATTTCACCTACCTAATGAACAAGCTCTTTGTTCACATTGAAAGATCTGTCTTGGTTGTATCATCATTTTGGTTTAAAGCATTCATTTAGTGATTCATGATTGAGACCAGCGAATATCCGAATCTAGTTACAATAAATGGTTTACACTTTTACTGAAAAGAGATTTTATTGCACTTTCAGGAAACCATACTCCAGGAACATTTGAGAAGGCAAGACTCCGTTTTGCTCATGCTGAGACTGTTGCACCATTTGCCTGTCTTCTTGGCCTTTTTCTTGAAGGATCTGGTATATCTAGCATACCCTTTTTAAACCTTATTTTATTGTACAATCAGTTTTTATGGAACTTTCTCCTTTAGATGGTCTCTTAAAAATTTATAAATATATTTTTACATGGTTTAATTTTGTTTTAGAATTTGAGCAAATACAAAGGGAAGAACCACTGGATTTACCTTCTAAACCTCCCCAGAAAAGAAACTGGAAGGGCAGCGTTGTAGCACCTTTTGCTGGAAATACTATGTTGGTTTTGTATGCCTGTCATAGTGATGATTCTACTACGGTCATTTCATCTGAAGATCGGAGGAAAAAGTATTTTGTACAAGTTTTGCACAATGAAATTCCTGTTCGTTTACCGGTAAGGTCAATTTGTAAAAGCTTTTATTTTGTTCCTTTCCTTTTAAACCGTGAAAATTCTTCCTTAAAATGTTATGTAGTAGGTATCTACTTTTATTATATAGGATAAGGGGGACATTTTATTGGAAAATGCTGGATAGATCTTCTTCTTTCAAGACTCAAATATTTCTGGGGTTTCTGAAAATGCATGATGCAGCCTGGTCTATATTGCTCTTGAATCCACTTTAAGTTTGTTGTTGACCCTGTGATTTCTTCTATCAGAGGATTTTTTTATCTGTGTTAATTTCAGACAAAACAATGTTGGTTATTTTAGCTTTTTCTTTATGTTCGCTTGCATGTGTAAATGAATGCTTGTATGAGATTTATGATTTATTTTGGATTTTGTTCCAGCATTAAAGTACAAATTTCCTCTTTTGGTTTTGGTATCAGACATAAAACTTAAGTGCTTCAACATACAACTTTTTGTTGGTGTAATCACATTTTTGTTTGGTATATCAACATTCAATATTACTTTGTTGGCAGGGTTGTGGTAATATTGATTTCTGCCCTTTTGAGGTCTTCAAGGTATGACTTAACCTACCAATTAAGCGTCCTGAAAATGATAATCTTCCATTTTTCTGCATTGATGGACCTTTTTTTATGTTCACAGGAACAAATTGTCAATCCTCATTTAAAGCACGACTTTGATTCGGTCTGCAACTTTATGCCGGAGAACACCAAAATCCATCTAGTATCAGATTCCTAAAACACTGACATGAGTCGTAAAAAGCTAGTAAGAAGCTTTTCTCATAGAAATACCACAATGGCGACAACAAATCAGGAAATGTTCTGTTACATCACATATTTCTTGGATGAGAAATGAGAATTAACAAATAGTGTTCTTCACAGATATTATTCAATTTATTTTTCCTGCCTATTCTTTGTTTCTTTTAGGAGTCCTTTTCGGGTGTTTGTCCACCCCCAGGATTTTGTATATATTTGAGATTCATTGGTGTCATGCTCTTTATCACAAGCCATTCTTCGCATGTATATGTTCCTATATCACCTTTGTGTACAGGCAATTTGCGCATCATTTTGGTCACTTTTATCAGCTCATCTTTTGCGAGCATTGCATGTATAATTGGTGTTTTCAGCATCACTTGTTTCCTAATTTCTGGACTCTGTTTTAATTGGAGATGCGAGGCTAATGATTTTTGCTACAATGCGAGCAGTTTACTTTTGTTTGTAAACTGGTCATGTATGAATGTATACGAAGAGGAAAATACAGTCAGATACAAGCAAAAAAAGATCTTGAGCTTGATTTTCTCAGTTCATTGTAAGAATGCTCGATGAGAATGGTGTGTCCAAGATATTAAAGAATATCATTTGTGTTAAATTATTTGTTGAAAAGGACATTCTTTTTAAGAAAAGAAAATAACAATGTCATTGATAGCTTATTGATTGCATGTCTACTTGTCTAGAGGTGGAGGTGAGAAAAGTTATTAGAGATCAGGCTATAAGAACTTAGCATTAGCAATTTTGGGTGGAAGATCGACCAAACGATCATCAAATATTTCGATCATTATTTATTCATCTAATTATTCATTGATGAATAATGATCGAAATATTTGATTTTTTTTTAGCATTCAAACATTAACGCCTCGTTTGGTAACAGAAATGGATTCAAATAAGAATGGAATGGAAGAATGAATGGAATTGAATATATGTGGGAATGTAATGCTCATTCTCATTCTCTTGTTTGTGTGCGTTTATAGAATGAAGCTAGAATGAAAATCCCATTCTGGTTCCCATATTTGGTATCATTAGTTCACAAGTGAGAATAAAATTTTATTTTTTAATAATGCCCTTACAGCAACATAGATTTTTAAAAAGATAAAAATAAATATTAATGATAATAACTAAACAAATTTTTTAAATAAACTTTACAAAAACAGGCAATATTTCGTGTTTCTATCTTAGAATCCATTTCCCAATATATGCAAGCCTAAGGAAAAACATCTTAATCAATTGTTCATATATATCCATGTTATTAATTTGGTTATGTCGCTCAATGAGTCAAGTTTTTTAGATTTATTTTTGTTATCAATGGGGGTGTAATTGGAAATTACGTAACTAATTTGATTCCCACTTGAATAAGAATGACCATTCCTCATCAATTCATTTAGAATGCTCATTCCCACAAAAAGTGGGAATGAGCATTCCCTGGAATGAGCATTCCAACTTCTAAAAAATGGTTATGTTTAGTATGAGGGAATGATAAGTGAGAATGACCATTCGATTCCACTCTATTCCCGCGTACCAAACGAGGCGTAAGCGAATCTCATATGAGCATTTACATATCATTATCCGATGTAAACTTAGTTCTTATTATAACATGATTTTTGACACTTCTTAAATATCATTAGTTTAGGTTATATACAAATTTTGAGATAGTTGAAATTTATTAATTGACTTTTTACCCAAAATCTAAATTTCAGATTTGTATGATAAATACCAAGAAATAATTTTCAATTATGATCAAATGATACTTCAAATTCTAAAAAAAAAGAAAAAAGAAAAAGAAAACCACTTTAACCCAACAAAAAAAATCATTTTAATTAAATATTGTAGATATATTAATTAATCAAATAAAAGTGGAGATCAAAAGTAGGATTGGATCAAGGCTAATTAGCACTTAAATATCTTATAGTTTCCCTACTTCGCACTTATATATCCTCACTTGCTTTTAGCAACAGTTATATACCTTGAAATTTATAAAATTACACTTTAGTACCATCTGGTATGAAGCTATGAAAAATTTTCCCGACTTTTCCCATGTGACAAGACTGTCATAAGTTAATTTGAGAACTTTTGACCCTAAATTTTTTTTTTGGGTTGAATCTAATGTCAAAACTACCCTGACTATATTTTAAACCTACCCAATGATTATCGCGGGTTTAACAATGAAGTAACAAAACGTTAAGTCCCACCAAAAAGTCCTCAAATCAACTTGCGAGTGTCACATGAGAAAATTATAAGAAAAAAATTATCTCATTTGCATAACAGAAAATATTAAAGAGCAGATTTCAGAAACTGTGGAGGGAGATAAGTGCAAGGTAGGGGAAACCATGAGGTATTTAAGTGCTAATTAGGCTCGGATCAAATTCTAGTTCGTAAAATTGGGATCTAGACAAAAGCCGCACCCGCCCCATTTGCGAAACCTAAAGCCTCCGCAAAACCCCCCTCTTTGCTTGAAGAAAGGGGGAAAAATTAATAAGTTATTGCAAATAAGTCCATCTATCAATCTCTCCTCTTCAATTTACACCTGTATCTTCATAATTCGGAGCTTAGTCATCAATGGCGGACTCAGATTCGGATCCCAAAGAGGCCCCAAATGAAGCGGAGAAGACGGCGGTGGAGCCCATAAGGATGCCGACGATGGAAGAGATACGAGGCCAAGACATTTGGAACAATTGCGCTGTTAGAAGCGTCGTTAGTGGAGTCATGGGTATTTTTGTTTTCTCCCAATTTTCAGACATTAGTTAAAAAAAAAGATAAAGAAAAATACCTCTGAATTTAGAAGTTATTTATTGAGAAAAACATCTAAAATTTGTTGTTCAGTTGAGCCTTCATTTAAGAAGTATGCTATTTGAGTTTAGTGTTTGATTAGAGAATAGTTTTTTATATAAAAATAAATAAATAAAGGCTGCGTTTTTATTATTGGGCATTATCTGGGTTTAGTTTATTAGAAGATTTAGATTCAGATTACTTAGTGCTTTATGACCTTTGTTTCATGATATCTGGATATGTTTGAGATATTGACCACAAAAATACGAAATTGTGCTTGATTTGAGAAAGTGTGAGAATTTATGCAAAAAATTAGTTGAGGAACTTTGCTAGTAGTTGAATGGTTATCCCGGGAAGTTTTGAATAAATGAAATGTTTGTTTGAGATGGAGTATGAGGGTGGGCTTTACAATCTCATTCCTCATCAAATCTAGGATGTTTTAGTTCTGCAGGGAATTGGAACTTTATTGAGAGAATTGCTCAAGTTCCTTAGTATCCCATATTTATTTATTTATTTTGCTCGTTTCTGATCTCTCTTTATCCTTTTCTATCACATTGTAGAAAATTTAGTTCTCTCTTGTGCAGGCTATCAACAGATGTTTTCTTTAGGTTTAGTTCTTTCTATGGTATTCTTATTGTTTTCTCCTTCGCTATGGGGAGTTTACCATCTTATTTCTAATCAAGCTGTTTCAAATGATTGTCTGAGTGATAGACAACCAGTCAACTTTCAGTAATCTTTTCTATTTTGTGTAGTACATCCTGAAATATCAATAAACTAGTTTTTCGCTGCCAAGTTTATTTCACTCTTAGATATTTTAGTGTCTTGAGGAATTTTCTTTTTACTGAAGAAGGTAGTTTCTCTTCGGATTTCTACCACAAAGTGTTCTTTGGCTTCCTGTACTAAATTACACGTTGTGTGGCTTTTCTAGGAGGTGGACTTGGTTTGTTTATGGGTCTATTTCTTGGGGCTCTGGATAATCCTTTGATGCAAGAGGAAATGAGTGCAAAGCAGCAATTTATATACACTGCAAAGCAGATGGGAAGAAGAAGCTGGGGTTCTGCCAAGGCTTTTGCAATTATGGGCCTCACATTCTCAGCTGCTGAATGCATTGTCGAGAAGGTAAGCAAGACTTTTAAGGGAAGAAAAGAACTCTACTGAAGTGCTTTTCTGTCTAGATTCCGTCTTCATTTTTTATGGGTGTGTTTGCTTCAGGCACGTGCAAAACATGATATGACAAATACAGTTGTTGCCGGTTGTGTCACAGGAGGAGCTATGTCTGCTAGAGGTAACTGTCTTTATAAAAGAATTTATGATTGATTGGGTAAGAAGAATAAATAAGCAACTTTAAGGATATCCTATTACATTGTATGTATATGGAGTGTTGTAAAGTTGTGAATGAGTATTATCCACCTGCATCACATAACAATCAAGCCTTGTTTGATTTGCTCCCAATGCATAGGAAAACTTACTTATGTCCAAATATCGTAGTCCATGTTATGCAATGAAATTGAATGAGCCAACCTATGCTCTTTGATCTACATGTTTGGAAAGCTTTATGAGAAAAACGATGCATTATGAAGACCTTTTCTCCATCAACAAATAGTTAAAATATGAACAGTTTCTGATAATAGACCACAAAAGTATCCGGATCCATGAGGTAGCAGTGCTAGTGTAGTATGGTATACAGATCCAATAGAACTTACATAATATTTTTTTGAATGTTAATAAAGGTTTTATGGTTGCGCTTATTCTTTGGATATTATTTATTTAATTATTATATTATCCTTGGAAATTGTATGGTTAGATCATGCACTGTGATGATCACTTGTTTAGAGATGTGATATAGAGATTTCTTAAACATGTGCTTAGCCCATAACTAGTAAATGATAACTATGTTATAACCTTGTTATTATGCATAACACCTATATGTGAGATGTGGTGAGACCCCAGACGTATGTCATAAGCTCACGTTGTGATGCGTGTAGCACTAGACCGCATTTGAATTCTCTAAGAATTGTCACCTAAGAGATGGAGAATACAAATTGTTACATGGTCCTTTAGACTTGATGATATAGTCATTTTCAATTTGTTTATTTAGCATGATTTGATCTGATGGTTAAACTTGTTTTACAAGTGCTACAAAATCTAAAATATTAGGTTACTAAATTTCATTTAGGAAAATGATGGATATTTATAGAGGATCCGATATACTCATTATGATGAGTATAATTTATTATACATATCCCATAAAGCCGTGAATCCCCGTCGATAGGTGGTTTTGAAAATATTTTCAGAATCTATTTATTCATTATATATTGATAATTTTGAAATGATTTTTTCTTCACGGGAATTGTTATTTTAGATATGAGCAAATAGGTGAATAATCCTGGTCAATTACATTTTCTAAAAGAATAAATTGATACTAGAGGTGACTGAATGTAAGATAATATTTTTTTAAATATTTATTCTCATATTATGGAGTAACTTTTATAAACGGTTGGTTGGTAGGGACTTGACTGTTAAATTAAAATTGTTAGGAAATTAGATATGAAAAAGCGGAGCATTTATATCCTGATAACTAATCATATTAGATAAAGGAGAAGTTTATTAGTCGTTATTCCGAAATCTTCATTGAATACCAAGATCTTTTCTTGAAAGCTTTCTCAAGAGAAAAAGCCTCCAATCGAATCCACCCGTCACCATGAGGATGCAAATACAAAAAAGATATGATTCTTTTATTTTTAAATTTTCTCAAACCAACATTTATGGGTTCAAGTACTGTTCAAATTTTTCTACTCATTTTCCCGTGTTTTGCTCTTTCCATTTGCCCTTCTATTATAGGCAAGGGCAATCCCTCGTGTTCTCATTCTTTTCTATGTGAGACTATTCCCAAATGAGAAAAAGTGTCAAGCTAAAAGACCATTGTCAAAACGAAGGACATTTGTCATGACAAATTTAAGGAATATTACATTAAAATCCTCTTGTTCTTATTTTTCATATTTCTACAAATGAAAATATTTGTATTGCATTTAATCCTCTCAAATGACATTTGTGAGACCGATTAGATTCTCGTATTGAAAGCCAATTATTTTTAATTAACAATTTTTATTTAATAGTCAAGTCACTATCCAACCAACTGTTCATAAAAGCTCTTCCATAATATTAGAATAAATATTTAAAGAATATTATCTTACATTCACTTCCCACGAGTATCAATTTATTTTCTTTTAGACAATTTAATTGAGCAGGAGAATTGACCTATTTACTCATGCCTAAAATAACAATTCTCATGAACAAAATTCATTTCAAAATTGTAAATATATAATAAATAAATAAAATCTGAAAATATCTTTAAAACCACCTGTCAATAGGGTTTTACAACTTCATGAGATATGCATGATAAATTATACTCATCATAATGAGTATACTGGATCCTCTCTAGATATCCATTGTTTTCCTAAATGAAATTTAGCAATCCATTATTTCAGGTTTTATATAGCACTTGTAAAATAATTGGCTTTCAATATGAGAATTCAATCAGTTTCACCAATGTCATTTGAGAGGATTAACTGCCTTTCAAATATTTCTATTTATAAAAATATGAAAAATAAGAACTCAAGATGGTTTTTAATGTAAAATTCGTCATGCTTGTTATGACAAATATTCTTTGTTTTGATACTTCTCTCTTAGCTTGACGCTTGTTCTCATCTGGGAATACTCCCACATAGAAAAGAATGAGAACTTAAGTGGTTGCCTTTGCCTATAAATAGAAGGGAAAATGGATAGAGCAAAACACAATAAAATAAATAGAAAACTTTGAGTACTATTTGAACCCATAAACGTTCTTTCTAGGAAACTTTAAGTTTTAAAAAATTAAAGGATCCTATCTCTTTTGTATTGCATCCTCGCCGTGACGGGTGGATCCGATTGAAGTCTTTTTCTTTTGAGGAAGCTTTCAAGACAAGATCTTGGGATTTTGATGGATATTTTGGAATATCGATTGAGGTAATTCTAAACTTTTCCTTTATCAAATTTGATTAGTTATCATGATATAAATGTTTCGCCTTTGTTATATCATGTTTTCCTAGCAAGAAGTTCTTAAAACACTTGATTTACATGTATAGCTGTTCTAAAGGCTTTTACCACAATCTAAATGATCCAGATAAGTACTTTTTTTTAAGACATGTTATATTTGTCAAAACCTCTTCTCATATCACCAAAGGCTTTAGATATTATCCCATATTAACTATAAGTATCATGTTTTTGTTCTGATACTAAGTGACATTAGAGTTTCTTGAACATTGGAGTAAGCCTTACAATTCACAAACCATAAGATTACAAACATCAGGACTTCCAACCTCCTTAACTCTCTTGTACTTTGAAAATTCATGTGTTATAGAGACAAATTGGGGCAATCTACAATGTTGGTGACACCTTGTTTTTTAGGGTTAATTGCGGTCATGGGCGAAGCTACTAAGGGGCCAAAACGGCAGTGGACCCTACTTGACAAATGAAATATTGCATGAATAGGGGTGCTTGATAGTTAATAAAATTATAGAGAGTAAAATGTAATAATATCTATCTTTAAACTTTCTCTTAGCTTTCGCTTTCTTGATCCTGAATATAGAACATGATCTTCTGGTCGGTGGACCAATGCATGGGTTCAAATGCTTACAAATTTCCATCACTATAAAGTGAATTGTTCAATGCGTCTATAGATTTTTATCTCAAGAGTTGAGCAACCATTTTGCTAATCGTAGTATGGACTTTCTTTTTTCAGTGACATGTGTTGAACCACGTAATTCGTTCTCTTTGTTTGATAAAGAAAAACTGATTTGATTGGTCAATTTTTATCCTACATTTTTTTTCTAGAAATAGATTAACTATATCTATCATGTCGCTACTCATCATGATGTTATAACCTTCACTTCAAGTTGAAGAAATTGGCACTAATCTTGCTTGTTTCAACAACAATCATTGAAAGAGCATTTTCAGCAATCGAAATTGTTAATAATGACTTGGAAACCGAATGAGGGACGTTTATATGAATGATTGTTGACAACTTATATGAAATATTTTGTAGCATTGATGAACAAGATGTAATGAAATGGTTTCAAGAACTGAAAGCAAGAATAATATTATTGCAATACTATATTTTAACTTGAATTTTGATTTTGACAGTCTTTTTATGTAATGATGTTTAAATACTAATCAGATGCGCAAAATATTTGTGTTATTGGGTTTGATTATTAATTTTTGGACCCGTCTTGGCGAAATTCCTGCTTCTGTGACTGACTGAATGCAGATGGACCCCTTGTAGTTCTATAGTCGCAGATACACTCCCTTAGTGATCTTTTGACTCTTTTAACCTCAGGAGGTCGATTGTCAAAAAATAAAAGAGAAAAGAAATCTCTTTCTAAGGTAAAAGAGTAACAAAATTTTCACTCAAGGGGTCTAATCGGCATGAATAGAATTGCAGAGGTTCCATCCACAATCGGGTGATAGTGCAGTGGTCTATCCGCAATTAACACTATTTTTTATTTACAATTCAACACTGGATTTTGGAAAATGAACTGCATTTATTCTCAACTTCATGCCTTACCTATACTTGTAAACAGTGATGTCAGAAACTTGAATATATCCTTGCATGCAGCACATCTTTTTGCGTAATTATCTTAGATTTGTTCATTGTAGGATAAGGAGGGATAAGTATACTTAACCATTTAATCCTTTGTTATGAACTTCTGCTGGATGAAAACAAAGTCATAATGTGAAGGTTAATCACAAATGCACGATCACGTGGACCTCATTAACTCGAGATGGCATTATTTCCCAATTTAGTAGTTTCATGTGGGAATAGTGGAATACTATGATGAATTATCTCTTGCTTCAGTTTAACTGAAAAGATACTGAATTGCTCTATAAATTGAGGGCAAGAGAGCATATGTCTTCTGAGTTTGGGTGATGCAAGTGCTAATAAAAAGGATTAGAGGATATAAGCGGTTATACTGTCATAGTACGAAAAAGGGCTGTTTCTGCAGTTAACCTTTAACTATTTTGCGCCAGGTCATCTAGGTCATAAGTGAACTTTGAATTTTCTTCATTGATGATGTTTAATTTGTATAAATACATTTACTGTTAAACACGGAAATATCTGATTTACGATAAATTGAAATGTACCCTTTTTATCTGAATAAATCAGTGCATTTGTTATATGTTGGATTTTACATGTCACCAATCCATTATATGGTTATTTCCTTTGTAGGTGGCCCGAAGGCTGCATGTGTCGGATGCGCTGGCTTTGCTACATTCTCAGTTCTAATTGAGAAGTTCTTAGATAGGCATACCTAATAGATCAATGACTCCCAAATTGATTCATGTACAACCGAGAAATTTTTTGTTAATCTCGGGTAACTTTACAGAGGTAAAGTATCAGTTTGCACCCTCTTTGTGCAAAGCAGCCTATGAATGTTATAAGTTGCTGTGTAATTTTAGTTTGTGCAACTTTTTTACTTTAGTGTTGGATGATTTAAGGAGACAATGCTCCTTGGACCGTGGGTTTGCTCACAATATGTAGTATTTTTGTATTCCTTATCGCTGAAGAGGCGGATGGGATGGTTGAGCTCATTTATAATAGTGCAAGTTTTTTTTAAAATTAGCTTAAATACCTAATTTTCTTATTAACGGCGCCTTGTGTTACTGTATTCTAATATCTAATAATTTTACCCTTTTTACCGCATCCAATAGTTTTACTTTTAATTTGCTGTGTGTGTCCTTGAGATGTTGTGAAAGGTATTCTCTGGTGAATTACGGATGAGCATAGCCGTTAATAATATAATGATGAAAGGCTCCGGATTATTATATAACAGCGTACCATGTTGGATGAAGGTGTACAAGTATAGATATTTTTTTATTGAGAAAAGTTGAAGTATAGATATTGTGATGTGAATATCTAAATGTCATGTGCAATCCTCATTTTATCTGCTTGCAGAACTAACATCGCTGCATTTGCGTTTGTTAAACTATATTGTGAAAAACAAGCATATGATTATCAATAAGAATATTTAAATTGATCGCATTGTTAATTTAGTCGTAGCCATTCAATTATATCATGGGATGGTCATCAGGAGGAAAAACAATTCATGGGGCCTAAGGAAGTTCTTCTCCATCTCGTCACTTGCAAACTTATTCCACCTTAGTATAGGTGCAGCTTTGCAAATATTTAATTTTAAATTCATATTCTTCATGTCAACCCAGCTCCAGAAAAAACCAGAAAGCCTTGATTGGATGCATAACGAATGCAAAATATTTGTAGTACAATCATTTGAGTAAAGATTGGCTGATCATGGTATTTGTGTGTATAGGACACAATGTATGTATATAGTTTTTTGTTTAAGTATCTTCCCTTGTAGTTTTCATTTTATTATAACATGCATAATGAATGAACATGATTTGTATGTACAACCATTGAAATTAAAGCCTTCCAAGTCTTCGTCATCGTCGTCGTCCATGGAAGTCTTCTCCACGCTGTCTCTTGCAAACGTTTCTAACACGTCAGTGTGTCCATTAAATTATATTGAAAAAACAAGCATTTTACTAGGTATCCTTCAACCAACCATATCATTAACTTAATTTTAGCCACTCAATTTATATAATATAGTTGGATTATTGACTTGGACACCTCCCCCCAAAAAAAATAAAAATAAAAATAAAAAATAAAAGGCACTAGAAGGTCGACCCCATTTTCCACACTATGTTAGACTCTACTCCTGAGCCCAGTCATTCCCCGCCGCTCTTTCACACGTACAGCATCGATCGAGGGCTTTTTCATAAGAAGCAGCACTCTATCTGCCCATTTTCCACGCTGTCTCTTTCGTACATCCTTCCGGGGTCTCCAACCCCCTCTTTTCTGGCGGGCCTTCTTAATTTCCGCTGCTTCCCACCAGATCGCTATAGCTACCAATCTCGATCCCATTCACCAAGCCAAGCCAAGCCAAGCCAAGCCAGGAAGACCGCTCCAGCCTGCTCCTTCCATCTTCCGTCTTCATCTTCGATCTCCCCCTACTTATATATATCCGTTAACTGCTCATTCACCTTTGGGTATCAGAGTATTAATTAAATATTAGTTAGCATGGGCATTGTAATACTTGATCGGCTACTTGTCCATTGTATACTATTTCTAATAGTGCCGCTGCTGCTGATCCCGTCCGCATGCGCTGCTGCTCGTCATACCAATACTACCGTCGACTGCCTCCCATCTGACAGGTCTTCCCTCCTCGACTTAATTCGTGGCGTCTATTTCATCACGGATTATACCGAATTTCGCGGCCCCCCGGTTTCGTGGAAACCTGGCTCCAACTGCTGCGACTGGGAGGGAGTCACTTGTGACCCCAAATCTGGCCACGTCAGCGGCCTCGACCTCAGTCAACGTGGTATCTATGGCACGCTCAGTGCTAGCCTCTTCAATCTCACCTCCCTCCGAACTCTCGACCTCTCCGACAATGAGTTTGAAGGACCCTTTCCTCAAGTGGGGTTTGAGAACCTTACACAACTCACCCGTCTCGATCTCTCCGACAATGAGTTTGAAGGACCCTTTCCTCAAGTGGGGTTTGAGAACCTTACACAACTCACCCGTCTCGATCTCTCAAGTGCCGGATTCAGTGGTCAGATTCCCGTCGGCATCTCTCGCTTAACCGACCTCATCTCCCTCAACCTCAGCACATCAATCTTCATCGGCGACTACAAGAACGACTACAACGTACTCAATTTCGTACAACTCCGCCATCCAAGTTTTCGGACTCTAGTTGGAAACCTTAGCAATCTGAGGGAGCTCCGTCTCGACGGCGTCGACATGTCCTCGAACCTAGACTGGGGAAGTGCTTTGTCCACCTCGATGCCTCGCCTTCGAGTGCTCAGTTTGTTTTACTGCAATCTCCCGGGTAAACCTGTACTTCTTTATCCAATGAGTTTTATAATTAAGCATTATTTCCTTATTTATTATATAGTATATTTGGAGTCGCAGGATTGTTGCCGACAGACATCTTAACATCACACGCCAACCTGACTCTTCTTGACCTATCAGAGAATCCGATGCTTTCTGGGAATCTTCCGGATTTTCCAAGCAACAATGCTTTGCAAAGTTTGGCCTTCTCTGGGATGAATTTACCCATGAATAATATACCAGACTCTATTTCGAATCTCAAGCAACTGACTTCGCTGGATATCTCATATTGTGGTCTGACCGGGATGATGCCATCTTCCATCGGGAATCTTAGCCTGCTCGAATATTTACTTCTCTCAAGCAACAATTTCACGGGTCCGATCCCCACTTTTATTGGAAATCTGACTCGTCTCATACATTTAGATCTGGGTAATAATCAACTTCAAGGACAGATTCCAACATCCTTGTTTAAGCTCTCAGCCCTCAACTACCTCGACCTATCATCAAACGACTTTAGTGGAACGGTGGAGCTCGGCATGATAAGAAACCTCACGAACTTAACATACCTCGACCTCTCTCGGAATAATGGATTATTTGCACAAGAAGATAGTGGCATTAATTATTCTGACACTTTTCCCAGCCTTAATTATTTATTCCTGGTTTCATGCAACCTCATCAAAGTGCCTACCTTTCTAAGACATCAACATGAACTCGAACGATTGGACCTTTCTGATAACAAGATTGGCGGCGGAATACCAGAATGGATTTGGGGATTAGACGAGGGAGCTTATTTGAATCTCTCCATGAATGAATTCACTCATTTCGAAGGCCCACATATTCTCTCTTGGAAACATACTGATATCCAACTTACTCGTAATCTTGATCTCCATTCAAACTCGCTTCGGGGACCAATTTTTCTTCCCTCGACGTCGTTCGAATTCATAGATTACTCAAACAATAGCGTCTCATCTGTTATCCCGACTAACATTTCCTCCTATCTTTTAAGCTGCACTCATCTTCTGCTCAGGAACAATAATCTTACTGGAGAAATCCCAGCATCCATCTGTGAAGCACAATATCTCCAAGTCCTCGACTTGTCTGGAAATAGTTTGAGTGGTTCAATCCCTTCGTGTCTATTCGATATCAAATATCTTACTGACTTAAATCTAAAAGGGAACCAACTTCAAGGGGAAATTCCTAAAGATTTTAGTAAAGGATGCATGCTAGAGTCATTGATCCTCAGTGACAATCGTTTGAAAGGTCCAATTTCTCAAACTTTGCTCAATTGTGGGTTGCTAAAGGTTTTAGACCTTGGGAACAATCAGATTGTTGGAGGTTTTCCATCTTGGTTGGGACAAATGGTTAACATCACTATTATAGTTCTTCGAGGAAATGCACTTCATGGGCAAGTCAAAGTTACAGAAAGTCTTGGGGCAATTAACACATTTTCGAAATTGCAAATATTTGATCTATCTTCCAATCACTTCAATGGAAATTTGCCTTCAAATTGTTTCAACAATCTAAAGTCCATGATGAGTTTCTCCACTATGAATCGAAGTGATGATAGAATAAATGGAGATATTTATGACTATAAAGTTTCAGTCATAACTAACGGGTATGAATATTCCTTTCGGAGAATATTATCGATATCATATACGCTTGTGGATTTCTCAAACAACAGCTTTGATGGTAATATTCCTGAGGTGATCACTAAACTCCGAGGCCTTCGCATGTTGAATTTATCACGAAATTCTCTCACAGGAGAGATTCCTTCAGTAATTGGAAACATGAAGCAACTTGAAAGATTGGATCTTTCTGCAAACCATTTGTCTGGACAGATTCCTCAAGAATTGACTTCTCTCACGTTCTTAGCTTCTTTAGATCTTTCTAGCAACAATCTAACGGGAAGAATTCCTCAGAGTAATCAGTTCAGTACATTTACGAACGCTTCTTACATGGATAACGATGGACTGTGTGGAAGTCCGTTATCAAAGCAATGCAACAACGGAAGCCCAAATCAGACAAGTGTAGTGCAACCTATTGCCTCTAATCATTCATCATCGTCAACATATATCATTGTACTTGCGCTATTAATTGGCTTGGGATTTGGAGTGGGGTTTGCAGTGACCTTTGTGCTTCGCAATGTGCAACTGAAATTTTGGAAAAGGCAAAATACTACAAACATCTAGCTATTCTTGAACCCTTTTTTTGATCTCTCAGTTTTTCATGTTTTTTAAATATAAATGCTCCTTTTTTATCTTTTAGCTTTTCATGTTTTTTAAATATAGTTGATGAAGCTTAGATTGGATACGAAGAAATAAATAAAATGGCTTGTAGCTCACTACAATGTGTCTATTATGTTCTAATCTGAGAATTATTGTTCATAATGTAGTACACATAAAATAAGTGCGCTAGCCACTTTCAAACCACAATCATTTGGCACTATTTAAATCATTGATGTTTGGACTGGGTATACTTTCCTTCAAAAGAATGTAAACATAGATGTGATTTCTATGCTATAAAATGTTACTTCGACAATTTTTAGCTAGATGTTGGCATTATTGGATTTGGATCCTCTCGTCAATAATATTTGCCTTTTGATTTTGATGAAAGCTCAAAGTTGATAATGTTAATAACCAAAAGCAAGTAATTTGCTAAATAAACATTACTTTTGAATTTGAGCCCACAATTTTCATAAGCTAAACATTACTTTCGAATTTGAGACCACAATTTTCATAAGCAACACTGGATGCACTCTCAAAATCTACTTCACATTTTATGCCGTCTCATAAAGAAATACCAACATCATCAAATCACCATTCATCTTATTCACGGTAGGTAATCCAACAACTATAATGAAACCTCATCCAGAATTAATCAATACTCCAAGTTCCTCGAATATGGTTAAAAAAAAGGCTTTCAGACATCACTATGTATTACATAACAAACATATGAAACTATACACCTGTATAATATTTTCTCCAACAACTTTGCCTTCAGCGCGTGTTCACCACCCACAGGGTCCAATCAGTTTCACATCAGACAGCCTCTTACAAAGTTTCATCTAGAGTTCAATACTACCAGATTCCTTTATGCTCTTACCCAATCCTTGCAACACAGAAATTCCATCCAAATAATCAGGACACAAATCAAGGTCAAGCATTTTCATGAGAGTATCTGAAGCATCCAAATAATTCCCTCATTTAACATACCCTTGAAGTAACCATGAGTCTTCTTCCTTCGGCCAGAACCCATAATCTTAGTTATGGCAAGCAATCTGTTAACAGCACTAACTTCCTTTTGAGATGCACAAATGGCTAGAACAACATCACAGAGTTCTTTGTCAGGCTCTTTGCCTGATAGCTTCATTTGCCATAGCTCGTTCTTAGCTTCCAGCCCTAATCCAGCACAAGTGTAAATTGCGAGGAGCTTCTCATGAACTATACCGGCAGTTATAGAGCTTCCTTATTGGACTGCGCAATTTGATAATCGTACTCCATAGTTTATGATATCGGATTGATATTTCTCGATATGATTTGTATTCTCATCATCGAGTACAGCAATAGAGACTGACTTCATTGATGCCTTTAACTTGTGCAAAGCTTTTGAGAACTCTTTCTGCTCTTCGACTAATACAGTTAGTGCAATAAGTTAGCTGTAAGCATCAGGGTTCAGTCCACACTCCTTGAATTCGATTACTAACTTGACAGCACCCATGTAATTTCAATCTACCTGAGAAAATTTAAAGATTATCAAATAGCCGGTTAATTTGGAATTTTTCTACCCAGGTAAAATCAACTAAAACTTAACAATTTATTCAGGACGGAGATGGAATAAGTCCTGAATAAATTGGCACCAAGTTACTCATCATTCCTTGTTTATAAGATTTAACTTATCTCCTCACAGCAAAACGACAGTCATCATATGATTAAATGGATAACAATGTGAATAAATGGATAACAAGGTGAACTTATTTAACTAAAATCATTAGTCTTGGTCCCCTACCTAGACTCATAATTTGGTACATCAGCTTTTATTTAATTTGGGTACATACAATATGGTGGAGTACTGATTTTCTATGCAATTGAACATGCCACTTAATGCATAAGATAGAGTGCATGTAATACTTGTCCACATTCATTTATCATATCAAACAATATGGTAAACATGGATTTAATATGGAAAATATTAGTAGATGTAGCTCGAAAAGGTCGAAGATGCAGAGAAATATAAAGGTGACTAAAGGTCAAATAACAAAAGGGTATGCTTGTCTTCTTCTGCAACATGTTCAAAATATTTTTAGATATATTTTCAAAATCAAATAAGGTAATGGTTCAAGATTGTTCATGGAGTAGCTAGGACAGTGACCTGAAATATCTGCAATGTGCTGTTAGCATCAAATACAATTCCAATGAAAAATACAAATGTGAGAGGCTGTTAAAACTTCTAAATCAACATACAAAGCAACTGCAAAACGTAAAGAATATCAACCTTAATTTCAAATCAATAAATGCATACCTTCAGTAGCATTAAGTGCCATCTCCAAGTGGTTCTTATCATATACCGATGAAGTATGATATATGCTTGTGTTAGTCCATCACCAAAATATACAGAATATTCTCTTAATCAGAAACAAATTAGCTAGTATAGAAAATAATTTATTCCCTACAAAGTAAAGTGTTGTGACACATAAGTAAAAAAGAACATGCAAAGAAGGTCGACAAAAATTTAGGTTGTGTCAAAGATATGCTCCCTCAATCCAACCATTAATATGATCGTCTGTTATGGTTTTCTTTATACATACTTTATTTTAATTAAGCAAGGAGGCTGGAGGTAGGTTAAGAGAACTTGGCTAGAATGAAATTAGAATAATATGAGTGGTTTATTTAATAGAGAAGATGACCCTTAACAGAACATAATCGAAGAATATAATTCATGAATCAACCCAAAAGATTTGGAAGAAATGCTCTGTTGTTTATCATTATTGTCGCTCTTTCCATTTGAGCTATGTTGAGCTACATAATCTAAAATTTCTATAATACGTCAGAACCTGATTTTTTTTCTTCTGATATAATATCCTAGATATTTTACTTGGGGATTTGTTCCTGCAATCAAATAACTTAGGAATAAAAATAAACACAAGGACAATTCTATAGTCAATTAAAAGTACAATGCTTTATGGATCAAAATACATGACAATCGAAAAGAACATATGCAAAAAGTAAGTGTTTAGGAAAAGGAATGATATGATAGACTTGTGGATTTACCTTAAACGATAAGGTAAGAAATAACTACATTTGTTTCTATTAAGGATAAAATGAAAGAGAATTGATTAAGAATTTGAGATAGTCTGATCATGTTCAACACAATGTTCAAAATAGCGGAAGCACTGAGCAAAGTGGTAGACCATTTTATAAAGCGAGGTGTAAACTTCAAAGCATAAGGCGTAAGCCTTAAAAGTTAAGTATATAATTTTAAAATTTTAAATGCTATAAACATATAGCATGTAGTGACGTAAAAATTTACTATAAATACATTCAGGTCATGATTAGTAAATAAGAATTAAATATGCTAAGTATAGCGTAAATTATAATAAACTAAGCTACATGTATAAGATACACTAGTACAAAACAGAACAGTCCAAACGGTTATTAGAACCGTTTGGACAAGTGAAAATAGCTCAAACGGTTGAAACCGTTTGCGATAACAAAACCCAAACGGTTTCAACCGTTTGGGCTGTTAGGAGATCCCAAACACAATCGTCAAACGGTTACAACCGTTTGGGATGTTTAGCCCAAACGGTTTAAACCGTTTGGGTGATTTGGTTATTTTTCTTTTTTAAAATAAAACATATCTATTTCTCCATTCTCTTCCTTAACTAAACCCGCTTCCCCCCAAAAATTTCCCCTTCCCCCCAAAAATTTCATCCAAACTCTAAAATCCCCGCACCCCTAACCCCAATCTCTCAAATCCCTCGTCTCAATCTACCAAGAATCCACCTCTCGTCTTCATTATCATCGTCATCTCCATCCCCTGAAATCCCTCTCCGACCCCGACCGCCGCCGCCAGCAACAATCCGAAGCGCTCGGCGGCCTCGACGACAAAGAGGTTGTCTGCAACTACTTCAAAGACACTGGATTCCAACGCTTGCGCAAGATCTACGGCAAATCCACCGACAGTGTCAACAAGGTCCAGCTCGACATCCGTCTCGGCCACTCCAAAACCGTCGAGAAAACCCTAGAGATGCTCAAGGATGACGGGCCCCTCGCTGGCGTCTCCGTCTGTGATGATGGTGTGGCACCGGCAGCCTCTCCATCCCCCTCGCCCTCGAGGGCGCCATCGTCTCCGCCAAGTTCGCAAAGGTCGCCGAAGCCGAAACCAAAGCGGCCGAAGCCTTGAGCTCCTCCGCTGAAGCCACGGTGCCGAGATTCGAGGTGAAGAAGCTGGACCAGCAGCTGGAGCCCATGGTAGAGAGAGAACAGACCCAATAACCCAAATCAATGAGGCCCCCTTCCCCTTATGATGGTACTTGAATTTATTTGGATTTATGACCCATTTGTGTTCTTTCCCTTAACAATGAAGAATAAATGTTCAAAATTTTGACGTGGGTGCTTTTATATATCAGATAATCATTGTGAAAATTTATTGTTACGCGTTGGAAAGTAAGAGTTCAAGGTTAAATGGAATATCTTGAAAAAAATTGTCTTGGTAGAGCATTTTGCTACCGACAGGCTTTATTTATAATGAGGGTTTCCAAAATTATTGTTTGGGAAATTAGTCCAGTTTATTTGTGTTTTGACTTGGATTTATTTCTACAAGTTCATATTGACTAGTATAATTTTGTGAGTCTTTTAGCGATTCTGTTCAATGTTGAATTTTCTTCTTTGCGATCGATTTTCTGATTTTTTTTTATAAAAGAAATTCCATGCATTTGAATTTCAAGCCAGCTATTTTGTTATTGTGTTCATGAATGTTGATCTCATACAATATGATCCCACTTTATCTTTGTGTGTTGTATAGTTATACAAAAGCTCTAGAGGTTATAAAAAAGCTTCACAAGGATCACACGAGATAAAGACTTACAAGTTGATATTAGAGAATCTTCAAACTCGGAAGGATGCGGCTCATAAGGTTGTATTCCTTTCTGACCTGTTATTTTTTTATATCTTTTTATTCTCTCATATCTATGACCTTAGTTTTATTGTTCTATGTTCATTTATTATTTGAATATATGCTAAAATAGAACTAAATTTGTTTATCCAGCTCCGGGATAGTATATCCCAGGAGCAGGAGAAAAGTGAATTCCTAAAAGCACAGATTAAGGAACTGGAGAGGAACATTCAAGGTGTAGAGGACAAAATCTTACATACAGAAACTACTTTGAAGGAATTGTAGAAACTCTTAGACCAGATTTCAACGAGTACTACTGTGAGAAGCACTTTATTTAAGCTGCAACAGACACAGTATGCTACCCTTGCTGAGGAAAATGAAGGTCGGCTAAGAAACCTGATCTTGACATATTGAACATATACAAACATGTGATTGTTGTACAAACGTGCGGAATATTTATTTCCCTTGTTGTTTATTCTCATTTTGTCCATTTGAGGTTTCCAACAGTTTTATGAGTTGTTCTTTCGATTACTATGATATTGTTTGATAATGGGGCAATGATTCTCATTCTTCTGCATCTCCATAGGCTGCAATACTACTAGCTGTTGCTTTACATGCATTTATCTTTTCAGTAGTATGCAGTCGGCTTCTTCAATGGCTTTTCTCTTCTTTCATCTTTTTTAGATGTTGATGATGAGTTAAAAGAATGGCAAAGCAAATTTGAAGAAAGGATCGCATTACTATAGTCTAAAATTAGTAAGCTGGAAAGAGAGATGAATGATGAAGAAACCAGAAGTTCCACATTTTCACAGACAATTAATGAGTCCATGCGAGAGATCGGGAAACTTCAAGCTGAAGCTGATGTAATGTGCCGCTTCTATGTTTCATTGGTTTCACATTTACCATTTATGATATGCAGTTGACATTGCATGTATGTCAGGCTCACATATCTTCGAGGCATGAACGTGATTCAAGGATACAAAAGATTATTGGTAAGCATAACCTTGGGTTTCTTCCTGATGCCCCTTTCAGCGAAGACGTGGCTGCCAGCCTCACAAATAGAATTAAAACAAGATTGTTAGATCTTGATAATGACTTGCATGACAAAAAGGTACAGTTAGTCTTAAATATAATTTTCATCTAAATATTTTCGGCAATCGCATCAGTTTTTTTTCATGATATGATAATTCTTTTGTTTGTATAATATCACTTTACCAATTTGGAATTTCATCGAACTGAAGTATTCTTTCGTGTAGAAGAAAAACTCAATTATCTCATTAATGCTATTAATGTTTCATTTTGTAGGCAAAGGATATGTTAGAGAAGACCTCGAGTGCAGCCATTACATGAAGAACTTGGATGCTGGCTCTCGCATTTCTATATTATCTTGTTCTTGTTATTTGAATGGATATTAGAGACAAATATATAAAATTGGATGCTTTTTATTGTGAGATATTGAGTAATCATTGTATATGTATATGTTTTATCTTTAATATTATATTATCTATTTGAATTGGATATTCAGCACCTTTTGAGACATTTTTGTGTGTGTATATGTTTTTGATTTCATTGTGAGATATTGAATAATCATTGTGTGAGATGTGTATATTAAATATAAACAGGTAGATAAATAAAATAGTTAAAATTTAAAAAATATTAAAATACACAGTCCAAACGATTACAAACGTTTGGCCGAAAATTAGCCCAAACGATTGTAACCGTTTGGACAGAAATCTGACCAAACGGTTGCAACGTTTGGACAATATTACTCTGTCCAAACGGTTATAACCGTTTGGGATTTTACCCAAACGGTTGTAATCGTTTGGGCGACCGTTAGGGTAGACTTTTCCCCAACGACTTTAGCCCAAACGATTCTTTTTACAGCCCAAACGGTTGTAACCGTTTGGGACTGTATTTTCCCAAACGGTTCCAATCGTTTGGACTGTCCTGTTTTGTACTAGTGATACATATCTTATTTCCAGTCAGATGGTCATGTTAAAAGATACATGAGCCTAAAGTTAAATTTCCTTATTAAAGGGAAAATCCTAGTGGGGAAAGAAAATAAAAAGCTAGGAGCATTTTAATTTTAGCCAAATAATCTTTATATCCTCCTATATTGTCTAAAACGTGCGCTTCAAAAGAGAAGTGCTTCATGGTGTTTGTGGAGCGCACACTTTAGTTATGCTTTAAGTGATGAGGCATAGATTCCAAGGGATAGCTTCAGTTATGAGTTTTGAATCAATTATCATTCAAAAAGTTTCTAAGTGAATTTCAAAATGCCTTTCCAAACACTAGTGCCACATAAACCACATGCATCATGAAAGGTAAATAATAATTAATGGAACATGAAGCACTAAAGGTAGGCATAAGACAACTTGGTGAAGCTACTAAGTAGGATATTATAGTGATTAGAAGTACATAGTCTAAGAAATGAATAGAAGAATATGATTCATGTAGGTAACCCAAAAATTTGCGATTGATTGTTATTGTTGTTGTTTCTATTAATAATTGTGTCCATATCATATTTGGAATTTACTTTGCAAAGCTCAAAATAAGGAAGCTAACTCAGCAATGAATCTAAATCGATGCATAAGCAAACTCACCATCATCTTCCACGCAAGATACCCAACCGGCCCACCTCATCCCTTATCCCCATCCCCACCAATCACATACCCTCCAATTCCCCCTCTCCTCATCACACTCTTCACAAACTCCACACCCACCTCCTTCTTTCCCCTCTCCCAATACAAACTCACCACCTTTTCCACCATACTAAACCCCAGCTCGACCCCAACGCACTCCATCTCATTCAAAAGCCCCACCACTTCATCAACCGTGTGCTCGCCCAAAACCAACCTCTCGATCCAACCACAAGCTATCGAAACCATCAGCTCCATCGTCTACCCATCGACCCTGCTCTCCTTCTTCAACCAATCGAACACTTCCAATGCACAGTACGAGTCCCTTCCTTCTTGGGAGAAGTAGACCAAAACAAGCTGCAGCTCCCGAGACGAGAGCCGTTCGATCATCTCATTGAGCACATCGGAAGGGTCTCGAGCCATTCGCTCGAGCCCTTCGATGGCTTCAAAGAATCCGTTGGTCATCTCGGATTCGGACTCGCTCGTGAGGATCCGATCGAATCTGACCGATTTCGGCGAAACCCTAACGAATCTGGTGGTTTTTGAAACCCTAAGACGAGGGAGGGGGAAGCGGAGACGGCGGTGGAGAGAGGAGCTGAACGGAGAAGATAAAGCCATTGGAGTTCTATTCAGTTCGTGGCATTAGGGTTAGGGTTTTGAGTCGAAATCCAGTGAGATTTTGCGAGTGGGAATTTCGTCGAGCGTTTTGTGGGCGATTGGATTTCGTCCGCGGGAGAGGAGAAGACAAAAGCAACCTGTCGGGATGCGGAGATTTCTCACTGGTGCACTTTAATGACGATAATGCCACTGTGTTTTCGATGTAATTACGAGAAAGTTTGGAGCAGGATTTGTTGTGGAGTTAAGGGTATTTTTGTCAGTAAGGAGATTTGGATAAGACGTTTGGTTTAGATTACTCTTGTATTAATTATTTTTTAAGCAGTGTAGATGAGGAGTTAACATCATCTCGCTACTACCCTCGTGCGATTTGATGAGGAAATATAAATTCGATGCATTATTGCACACCGTCAATAATCCTGATTATTAAAAGATTAAAGAAACCCTAGTTATTTATATGGATTTTCCCCCGCTAAATTGCATAAAGTTTCTCAGTTTCGGCGTGTGTGTATCATAAACCGGTTTTTTTTACAAATAAATAGAGTAAGTCGCTTTTAAATTAACATGTTAGTACTTTCGATTATACAAACGTGAAAATTTTTACCTGAATATTCTCATATAACATTAACATGTTAATTTAATAACTTTCTACACCATTAATATTTGTCAAATTTATATTAAACATATCCCATCTCTATTTTGAAATTGAATTAAGTTATGTTTAAAAAAAATAGACTTAATAGCACATTTAACATAAATTTTAATAGATATAAAGTTTTAAAATTAGCAAGTAACATTAAAAAACATTCGGGAGAACATTTTCATGTTTGCATGATTAAGGGGACTAGTATGTCAATTTTAAAATGGCTTATAATATTTATTTGCCAGAAAACCAACTCATGGTACATAAATATAAAAAAGGGAAACCTTGTGATATTTAAGTGCAGCTAAGCCTCCCCCCCGTTAGAAACCATCTAAAAAAAGTCTAATTGTATAGAAAAAAACCTTCCCCTTAGAAACCATCTAAAAAAAGTCTAATTGTATAGAAAAAAAAAAGAATAGCCTTAAAATTATCATATTCAAGATACGTAACTTGCATCTTAACTAGACCTAAATATTAACAAAATCAGTCACATGTCTTGAGCGTGAACGGGTAATTTTGGATTTTTAATAAAATTTTTAACTAGGAGTAAGTTGATTGCAACACAACCCCACTTTAAAGGACAAATTTTTAAAATCAACCTTTTTGCCATTTTAAATAGCAAAATCGACCCTATATGAAATTATTCAGCAAAACCGACCCTTTTCTTCTGAAAATGGTCGGTTTTGCTGTTGGAGAATTTTTACGAAATACACGGGACTGCTAGTCCTGTGTATTTCGCCCCAGCTTTGAATTGCACGGGACTAGCAGTCCCGTGTTTTTTTTAGCAGAGAGAGCTCCTTCATTATCACTGCAGTCTCTCTCTTCATCTCTTCTCCATCTCTCCCTTCACCATCTCCTCTCAGTTCTCTCTGCCTGAGCTTCGACCCAAGCTCTGCCGCAAGCCCAAGCCCCATGTCGCCACCTCCCAAGCCCGACGCCGAGCTCCCCCTTCATCTCCCCCACCCGCCGCCTGCAATAGCGAGCTCCTCCCTCGACTCTGAGCTTCGACCCAACTCCACTCGCCATCAGCACCTCGCCGCTCGCCCTCAGTCCGAGCTTCGCCTTGAGCTCCTCCTCTCCAGACCCATCACCGCCTTCCACCACCGCCACCAGCCCCACTCGCCTTCTCTCCGACCTCCACCCGCTCACGCCACCAGCTCAACCACAGCGCCGCCGATCTCCCTCCAGCTTTCCCCCTGAACTCTCCGCTGCTCAACCCCCTCCTCCCCGAGCTCCGCCTCCAGCCTGCTCGCCTCAGCCACCCCTCGAGCTGGGTCGAAATTGCTTGGAGAGAGAGAACTGAGAGGAGCTGGTGAAGGGAGAGATGGAGAAGAGATGAAGAGAGAGACTGCGGTGATAATAGAAGAGATAGATATGAAGAGAGGGCAGGGAACGAATGTGACGGGGAGAAGGAGCTCTCTCTGCTCAAAAAAACACGGGACTGCTAGTCCCGTGCAATTCAAAGCTGGGGCGAAATACACGGGACTAGCAGTCCCGTGTATTTCGTAAAAATTCTCCAACAGCAAAACCGACCCTTTTCAGAAGAAAAGGGTCGGTTTTGCTGAATAATTTCATATAGGGTCGATTTTGCTATTTAAAATGGCAAAAAGGTTGATTTTAAAAATTTGTCCCACTTTAAATGTTGGGAAAAATGTGCCCAGGCCCCAAAAGTAAAAAGTTCATGTGACCCGCCCCCTTGTATTCTGACCCATGTGTATAAGCCCCAAATACACACTGTATTTATGTTAAGGCCCCAAAGTATCGGATCCTGAGAAAAGCCCAACAAAAGTTACAAATTTACCCTTTTGATTTGATTGAGCTTGGTAACTGCGCCCATCCCTTTAACCCCATCTCATCTCTCTCTCTCTCTCTCTCTCTCTCTCTCTCTCTCTCTCAACTTCTCCTTCTCTCTCACTTCCGTCATGGCCACTGAAAATGATCAGACCTTGGGGAGGTCGTGGAAGGCGAAGGCGAGGACGGTGGTCATGGAGTCGGAGGTCGGGGAGTCATCTTAGAAACAGCTCGTGAACGCGGGTTCAACGACAATCACGAAACATGGTCCGGTGCGACCCGTGAGCTGACGGAGCCCGGAGCTTTGGTCCGATGCATCGTTGTTCTCCCCTTTCTAAGTTACGGAATATCTTTACCCAAATCAATGTCTTAATCAAGATAGTGCTCTTGTTTTCTTGTAATTTATGAAGGGAATCAATATTGGGTTTTTGTAGTTTTTCTCTTTCATTTAATTGAAATAGGATCTCCTTGGATTCTTGAACAGCGGTTTGGGTTTTCCTTTAATGCCTTTTTCTTGTGTGATTTGGTGATTGACAGAGTTCTGTATAAGAGATTAATAGCAGAAATTTTCAAAAGCTCACATTGAATCTTCAGACATATCGACATTTAGCTAAAAGTTAAAGATAATGTGATTAAAAGTCGACTAAAGAATCTAAGAACCTGTGAATTTGAAAGGGGGGACAAGGAAAATTAGAACTATGAATGTTAGTTCTAAGGGCTGAACTGTTAGTTCTAAGGGCTGGAATGTTAGTTCTAAGGGCTGAACTGTTAGTTCTAAAGGCTGGACTGTTAGTTCTGAGGACTGGACTGTTAGTTCTACCAGCTTTCATGTTAGTTCTGTCATCTCTTACGTTAGTTCTACCCGCTTTCATGGTAGTTCTGTTATCTCTTACGTTAGTTCTGTTCGCTGCCATGTTAGTTCTGTTCGTTCTACCTTCTTTATGAGAACATTATAAACAACAATATCAAGATAAACACCATTTTTAAGCATCATTCTTAAAGTTTAAACCCAACAATTAGATTGTCATGCTTGCACAAGCAATCGACCAAACTACAGTATGCTACAGCATTTGGCATAAATCCCCTCTTTAGTATTTGAAAGAAAATTATTGCTGCTTCCTTCAACATTCCTTGCACAGCCATTCCCTTGAGAAGGATGGTGAAAGTAACTACATCAGGTATGAGCTTGTGTACTCCCAATTGGTGAAAGTAACTACATCAGGTATGAGCTTGTGTACTCCCAATTGTCTATAGATTTTATGTTGGTGAAAGTAACTACATGAATTAGAACTAGAACTAACATGAAGTGAGTTACAATCAACATAAAATGAGTTAGAACTAACAAAGAGCACAAGAGCCTAAAACTAACATGAATTAGAACTAGAACTAACATGCAGTGGGTTAGAACTAACATGAATTAGAACTAGAACTAACATGCAGTGGGTTAGACAAAGAACGAGTTAAAACTAACATGAATTAGAACTAGAACTAACATGAAGTGAGTTAGAACTAACAAAGAGCAAGTTAGAATTAACAAAGAGCAAGTTAGAACTAACTTTAAGTGAGTTAGAACTAACAAAGAGCAAGTTAGAACTAACTTTAAGTGAGTTAGAACTAACAAAGAGAAAGTTAGAAGCAACATAAAATTAGTTAGAACTAACAAAGAGCCCCAAGGCCCAAGGCCCAATCAAAGACCTTTAAATATATATTGTAGTTGCAAGGGTTTGAACTCCTGACCTCCTCTCCAAATTCCCAAGCTTTACCACTTGACCAAGTAGCCAAAGTGTTAATGTTAGTTCCACTTAAAGTTAGCTCTTACTTGCCATTAGAACTAACATGAAATAAGTTAGAACTAACATGAGTTAGCCCATGATAGAGTTTAAAAAAGGGCATAAATAACTAGAGTTAGCTCATGTTTTTTCTATCGAAGCTCATGTTAGTTCTAATTTTTACCAACTCGTGTTAGTTCTAATTTATTTAATGCGTTAGTTCTAGCGTAAATGTTAGTTAAAATTAGAACTAACTTGTTATAAAATAAAACTAACTTGGTGTAAATTAGAACCAACTTGAGATAAATTAGAATTAATGTGGTTAAAATTAGAACTAACTTGTTATAAGATAGAACTAACTTGGTATAAATTAGAACTAACTTGTTATAAAATAGAACTAACTTGGTATAATTAGAACTAACTTGTTATAAAATAGAACTAACTTGGTATAATTAAAACTAACTTTGGATAAATTAGAACTAATGTGGTTAAAATTAAAACTAACTTGTTATAAGATAGAACATACTTGGTATAAATTAGATATAACGTGGTATAAAATAAAACTAACGTGGTATAATTTAGAACTAACTTGTTATAAAATAACACTATAACGTGGTATAAAATAGAACTAACTTGCTATAAATTACAACTAACTTGGTATAAATTAGAAGTAACGTGGCATACACTAGAACTGACATGAACTGCGACAGAATTAACATGGTGTAGATTAGAACTAACACGCTACAGAATAGAACTAACA